>JAPWTK010000822.1:0-122500 GCA_029963805.1 Aromia moschata | reverse complement strand
TAAAATTGGAACTTTGAACACGCTGTATCTCTTAAACCAGCGACATTGGTATAAGGCATGTTGAGCTCAATCATAGTATTTTGATGTCTAGTATCTCCAGTTTAGTCTTGTCCCATTATTTTTGACTCATACCCTGTATATCGACGATTGCAAGGAATGCATAAAATATATGATTTGTCTATTGTAAAATCCTTGTAATTTTAAATATCCTTTTTAAGTTTATTCACAAATGGTAACAACGGTGCCATTATTGCAGAAATCTACACAGAATCAGGTAATATGTAAATACAGTACACGAACTCACGAGTTAGTCACTCGCGAAAAAAATTGTTTTCAATGCGGTGGTTCACCTTGTTTACACGCCGCGCCGGCCAGCAGGTCGCTATCGGGATGGTTCGCTGTTTTACGGAGAAAGTGTATTATGAAGTCCATGCTTCCCGCGGTGACTTCGTTCGGGAATACATTTTACACACGGACAGTGGCGTCGGTATAAAGAGATATATAAGATGGATTTTGACGTAATTAGGCTCGTTGGATTCCTTGTAAATTTGAGAAAAAATGTTACCTATTTTTGTCATATACAAATCAGAAACTGCATTACTGCACCTAAAAAATGCATTTTGGGGTGCAATTTTTCCAGCCAATTAAAGAAAAAATCATAATTCGAGAATACATTGTCGAAACGGACTGAATTTGGTTACTCGGGGGTTTTTGGGGTCACTAATCAATCTGATGTCAGAAATTGACCCCAATGAACCTGGGGAACCGAACCTGGTCACCAGGCCCATCCCCGAGGTTTTCCCTCGAATTCGGCGTGAAACTAAACGGAAATGTTCGGGGGTTTTGGGGTCGCTGATCATGAATACGTTGTTAGTTTTGTTGTCCGTTACACCTGGAGGACCAGGAACCCTGGTCGCCAGGCCCATTCGCTTCGAAATTCTCGGAATTGTGAGTATAATATCTTAAATACGCGTCTCGAAATGTACTTTCAAGGTATTATAGTCACAATTCCGAGAATTTCGAAGCGAATGGGCCTGGCGATTAAGGTTTCTGGTCCTCCAGGTGTAACGGACAACAAAAACTAACAACGTATTCATGATCAGCGACCTCAAAAACCCCCGAATGACCATTTTCGTTTAGTTTCAGGCCGAAATCGAGGAAAAACCTCGGGGATGGGCCTGGTGACCAGGATTCGAGGTGTCGCCAACTAGGTTCATTGGGGTCGTTTAAATTCAAGTCGAAATCGAGGGAAAACCTTGGGGATAGGCTTGGCGACTAGGGTTCCTGGTCCTCCAGGTGTAACGGACAACAAAACTAACAACGTATTCATGATCAGCGACCCCAAAAACCACCGAGTGACCATTTTCATTTAGTTTCAGGCCGAAATCGAGGAAAAACCTCGGGGATGGGCCTGGTGACCATGGTTCCGGGTCCCCAGGTTCATCGGGGTCAATTTATGACATCAGATTCGTGATCAGCGACCCCAAAAACCACCCGAGTAACCAAATTCGGCCCGTTTCGACAATTTATTCTCGAATTATGATTTTTTCTTTAATTGGATGGAAAAATTGCACCCCAAAAATGCATTTTTAGGTGTAGTAATGCAGCTTCTGATTTGTATAAGACAAAAATTGGTAACATTTTTTCAAAAATTTACAAGCAATCCAACGAGCCTAATTACGTCAAAATCCATCTTCCTCGTCTTTAGGTCAAGTTGCAGTTAACAGATTGAAATCGCCCCACATTGCTCTCAGCGATTGCTTAGAAACGTCAGCTAACCATTCACGTATCACATCATGGGCACTCTGTACGGAAAAATGTAATAATGAAAGTGTCACGTAGGGTCGCACTTTTAAGGTCAAAAGAAACCCAGCAAGAGGAAATATCTGAACGCGGCAGAGGTCAATACACCGAACATAGTCACACTTCCCACTCACTCCCGAATTAGAGCGGAAATCGAAGGATATTCATCAAAACATCCGACACACAACCCCGGGATCTGGGAATCTTTTCTTGACCTGTTTTGTCGAATATCTTAATAAATTGAATTTTTGCTCCAATATCATAACATGTCAGAAACAGATGCGGGGCACAACACATTAATAATATTTATTGAATGAATAGAGAAAATGGGGAAAGTTTCCATCAATCAGTAAATTATTATTCGAATGGCCTATCCAAAGTTGCTACTCGAGCGAACGAGATATACATAATATACATTTCAATGACAACGTCACATTTCTTGTTTGAAAATATTGGTCTATCAGTAGAACGGCATTCACATACAGAGTGATACAATTAAAACCTGGACATACTTTTAAAATACATATTTATTTATTACCTGATTTGTAATACTGTACCATAGGACAAAGTAACACGTTTTATTTACAAAAACCAAGGCCTACTGTAACTTCTTGGAGTGAAAACTTCTACAGGGTGAGTCAGAAAGAATGGGCCAACACTAAACTGGATAGACTAGACAACAAAATATTATAATTGACCTCAATATGCCTTATACCAATGTCGTCGGTTTAAGAGATACAGCGTGTTCAAAGTTTAAATTTTATTCTGAAATTTTTCAGTAATTGAAAAAGTTTTAGTAGTATAAATCTGAAAATTGGTGGTTTTATGTTTTTTGGTGCGAGAATTAGGAATATTAAGCTTATTTTGACTTTGTTCCTAGAGGGCGCTAGTTTCGAAGTATCATCTAGGTAAATTAAAACATATTTTTCTTATCTGTTCAGCCATGTATAAAACAAGTCGAGAATCTAAAAGAACCCTCAATTCTATAGAGAAGAGGTAGTCTTATTTAGGTCGTCTAAATCTATCGGCTTTTAAGTTATTTGCATCTAAAAGTTTCAATGTATTTCGTTGATTTTTTTGGCGCTGATATTGCAATGTTTTTTCTAAATAGGCTTGTGTCAACATTTGCTAAATTTACATATCATTAAATTATTTGATAATTATTTGTACAAGAGGACTAGCTAGTAATCAGAAAATGACACGACAATAATTTTTCTAACAGTAAGATACGTGATATGACTTGCATTTTTGCTCAGGCAAATTTTTAAATCCATTTTTTAAGTCCATTTGTAGAATTTTCAAAAAAAGAAATGCTCCATCCAAATCATTATACTCTGGTTCAGCAGTATAATGATACTCAAGATTTACTCAAGATTTACCAGCTCGCCTACAATTTGCTCAGTTTCTACAAAATATACAAACCGAAAACCCAGATTTTCTTAATAAGATTTTATTTACCGATTAGACGACATTTACTAGACGAGGAGTTTTTAATTACAGGAACAATCATTTGTGGGATTCCAAGAATCTACATACTGTAAAAGAAAGACATTTTTCAACATGAGTTTAAAGTTAACATTTGGTGTGATGTAATTCCTAATTTTGTCATTGAACCTTTTGAATTACCATCGAATTTAACTGGACCTCAGTACTTAAACTTTCCTCGACATAATTTAAACGAACTCCTAGAAGATGTACTACTCGCATTAAGAGAAAACATGTGGTTTATGCACCACGGAGTGCCACTACATGTAGCCTTGCCAGTACGCCAATATTTACATGAGTATTTTCCTCATCGCTGGGTTGGCCGTGGAAGTGAATTTATTTGGCCACCGAGAAATCCAAATCTAAATCCTCTGGACTTCTCTGTGTGGTCAAACTTGAAGGATTTAGTTTATCAAGAAGAAGTTAACTATCTTCAGGAGTTGCGGCAGAGAATACAAAAAGCCGCGAATACATTTAAAAATAATAGTGAAATTTTGTTTAACATTCAGAGATATTTAAGGTGTATTTTAAAATGTATTGAGGTAGGTTGTTGGACACTTCCTACATTTGATTTGAAGTTTGCCATTATCACTATTAGCAAAAAATGTTTTTTTTATTTTCTGTTTCTTTTTTTTTCTTGATTTACCAAAAAAAAAAACATGAAACTACCAATTTTCAGATTTATACTATCAAAACGTTCTTAATTATTGAGAAATTTCAGAATAAAATTTAAACTTTGAACACGCTGTATCTTTTAAACCAGCGACATTGGTATAAAACATGTTGAGCTCAATCTACTTAGAAAAAATATAGCGATATATAGCAGGCTATATTAAATAGCGATATAGCAATATAATATAGCCTGAAAAAAAATCAACAAAATACATTGAACCTTTTAAATGCAAATAACTTAAAAACCGATAGATTTAGACGACCTAAATAAGAATATCTTTCCTCTGTGGAATTGAGCGTTGTTTTATATTCTCGACTTGTTTTACGCATGGGTCAGCAGATAAAAAAATTTTTAATTTACCTAAATATACGGTGAAACTAGCGCCCTCTAGGAGCAACGTCGAAATAAGTTTAAAATTCGTAATTCTCACACCAATAAACATAAAGCTACCAATTTTCAGATGTATACTACAGTTATTGAGAAATTTCAGAATAAAATTTAAACTTTGAACACGCTGTATCTCTTAAACTAGCGACGTTGGTATAAGGCATGTTGAGCCCAATCATAATATTTTGGTGTCTAGCACCTCCAGTTTAGTCTTGTCTCATTCTTTCTGATTCACCCTGTATAGGCGCACTTGACCCTTCAGAGAATTAAATATTATGAAAGTGGACCCAGAAAGAGGACCCAAGAGGCAAACCGTCAAGACCCATCACGTCATGCGTCACATACATGATGCTCGATAGAGTTTTTCCCTACCCCAGATTTTGCCCCTTCAGGTTAGGCAAACCATCTTTACCAAGCGTGACGTGACGCAAGACCATGACGCAGATCGCAATATTTTCCAGGGGCAATCCCATAATAAAGACATAGAATGTCCAAACCATCAAACTAGCATAGTGGCTAAACTCTTATTTTGATGGAAATAGAATTAGAAACTCGTGCATCAACCGTCAAGCCTGTCACGTGACGCCGTCACAGTGGCAAACCATCACGCTAGCATAGCGGTTATACCCTCATTTTACTTTCACATTCACTTAGAAGAGTGGAAGTATAGTACTCATGATAAATCGTATATGTTATAAAGGTGATACAGGTCATAAAAGTCATAAAGGTTCTGCAGGTCATAAGGGCTACATTTGTGATAAAGGTCACGTTAGTCATGAAAATCATATTGATCATAAAGGTCATCAGGATATTGGCCTTGAATGTCATATTAGTCATGAAGGTCATGTAGGTCACGAGGGTCATATTGGTCATAAAGGTCACTTTAGTCATAGTGTTCATATAGGTAATGGAGGTAATAAGGTAATAAAGTTGTAAGTTCATATAGGTAATAGGGGTCAGATGGCGTATACTATGATGAGCCATACCATATGATAAGCCTCTTTGCGTGACTAAAATGAATGATGGAGGTCATACAGGTCATAAAAGGTCATATTGGTCACGTTGGTCGTTAAGATTATCGTAATCATAAAGGCCATATAGGTCACAGATGTCTATCAGGTCATAAAAGTCATATTGTTCATAAAGACTAAAGAGGTTATAAATGCCATTCAGGTTATATCCAAATTTTAACCTCTTGAATGCCACGGTAATTTCTTGAAATGTGCCCTGACTGCCGAACTTAGAAATTTTGACAACTTTAACTAGACATATTATTTCCGACGTATTTTGACCCGTTGAACATCATGGCGTTGTCAGAATTTGGTCTAGAAATTGCCTCCAAAAGTAGCTCAATTTATGACATATTGCTACTTTTACCAGACATGATTTCCAACGTATCTTACCCGATAATCATCATGGTGTTATCTGAATTTGTCTTACACACCCCAAATTATCATACAGTCAACTTTTGTCGTTGACTCACCTCATAAATCCCCAATCAACAGTTATCCAATATTTTATTATTTGGACGCACTGTTAGAAAGTCGTGTCCAATATTCGAATCAATCCTTGAGTTTCTGAATAATATACAAATCTTGGTCAATTTTTCTCCTAATATTGGCTTTTAGGAGCACTTGACCACATTAGGAGAGCTTGATACAGCTTGTCAAAATGACACATATAAATGCGGTACATAACTGGAATGTATGATGACAAAGATTTTTTAAAAAAACTGAAAAAGTGGTAATTTCCTTAGAGCTCTAGTCTATTTTGGATGCAAAATAGAATCAGATAAACCCCGAGATCATGTTAAGCATCCCCAAAAATACAGTGTGGAACAGCCAAATGGAATACGTTCAGTCAATCAGACACGTCAATTTCTAATTCTAAAATGACATCTTGCGACGTAAAAATGTCTTCCCTAAATTCAACCCCTTCAGGTGACAGCTACAATCCCTAAATTTTCAAATTGGAAGTAGGGGCTTGTGATATTTCATTTGAAAGGTCTTTTCATTCTCTTTTCAAAACTGCGATGGTTTTAAATTTTATCGAAGAAATTAACAAGAAAAAAAGATCAATTTCTCCAGCGGTAGGAAATTCGTTACATTAAAATAAAAAACAAATCATTATTAATGCTGCAGATCCAGCATGCATGCATGCATCCAGCATCTTGGCAGCATCCTAGACGTAAATAGAAATGTCTTCTAACGTTAGTTAATATCTGCGGGGTAATCAACTTATTTCCAAGTGCTATTCTTCTTCTTAAGTCAGCTAAATCGCCGGGTTTGGTTTTGTAGACCATACTTTTTACATATCCCCATAGGAAGAAGTCTAACGGCGCGAGATCAGGTGATCGTGCAGGCCATTCTATAGAACCACGTCTCCCTATCCAGCGATTTGGAAATATTGTGGGGAGATATTGCCGGACAATGACTTCGTAATGTATTGGTGCTCTATCCTGCTGGAACCATATTGCATTACATGGAAATTGTGGGTTTCCTTCAGCTGGATGCAAGTTTGCCATCGTCGGTACAACATTATTTTGGAGCAGCGCTAAATAAGTTTCTCCATTCAAATTGCCGTCAATGAGGATGGGACCCATGATATTTTCTGCAATTATTCCTGCCCAAACATTAACTTTCTCAGGGTTTTCCGTGTGTAGTTCCCTCATCCAGTGAGGATTTTCTCTCGACCAGTAACGACAGTTTTGGCGATTAACATGGCCGTGAAGTGTAAATGTAGATTCATCAGAAAATAAAACATTTTCTGTTTGTAAAGTATTGTCATCTATCATTTGCATCATTTGTTGACAAAAGAGAATTCGTCTTCCGCGAGCTCATTAGTTGGTACCAGTTTATATGGGTGCATCTGATTTTCTGTCAATACGCGGAGAATCGAGGAATGGCTAATATTTAATAACGACTCGACGTATGTGGATTTTCTTCAAGTATAAGCTTTACATCCAATTTCTGGTCATCACTGAGTTTATTGGGAGGATTTTTCTTTAGCTGCCGTACATGTCCGTGTAACTCCGGATATTTTTTCTTAAAATAGGCGAACAACTTCGGCCTGCTTTCGTAACCAATCTCCGTAACCAATCATCTGCAGAATCGTTATCTTATGCATTTCTGTTAGGTAAACCATCTCTCTGAATTGCCACATGAAAACTAAAGCAACAGGTTTAACACTGATAACTGTTAACTATTGTTACAATGACAAGCACGTTTCTAGGTAATTTCACTAAAGCTGATAATGGCCAACTTCTTAAACAGGTTTGTTTTTTTGCTGCTTGTTCGTTTTTGTCGTTGGACTGCCAAGCAAAAAAATTTCATGTATTTATTAGTAAGTTTTTATCTTATAGTAGGGAATGTCGGCGACTACAGATCTTTATTTTTTTGTTATTTTTAACATTTCAGAACTTAAAATTGAGAAATAGTGTTACTTATAAATTATTTATTTTAATGTAACGAATTTCCTACGCTAGAAAAACTTTTTTTCTTGTTAATTTCTGCAATAAAATTTAAAACCGTAGCAGTTTTAAATAGAGAATGAAAAAGACCTTTTAAATGAAGTATCACAAGCCCCTACTTCCAATTTGAAAATTTAGGGGTTGTAGCTGTCACCTGAAGGGGTTGAATTTAGGGACGAGATTTTTACGTCGCACGATGTCATTTTAGAATTATAAATTGACGTGTCTCAAGGTTTTCTAAAAAAAAAAAAAATGCATAATAATGGAGCTACTGAATTTATTCCATTTGGTTGTTCCAACTGTTACAGGAAAACACATAGGAATGTTTTTTGATGATTTAGCCTGATTAAGTATGGAAAAAAAACTGATGTGGAAGCTTAGGCAGCTGTCTATATCTAATATATTTTTTTGTGACTTTTCTATTTCTTGTAACACCAATTACTTTGATAAGAACGTACTGAGACATCCAACTGTGAGTCTCTACGTCAGATTTAAAGCAAGGCGAGGAATCGGACGATTGTCAAAACCGTAATGTCGTAAATGAAAAGCGTTTGCCTCAAAGAGTTTCGCCGCAGTTTTGTGCTTTCCACTTTCTCGCCGGCCATTCGAGTTGAGAAGTGTGGCCGTAGAGGTGTCTGGAAGACTTTCGCCGGTTCGAATAATGAGCCGAGTTTTACAGACCGGAAGGAGACAGTTCTTATTAGAAGCCTCGAATGTGGAAAGAAGTTCGTGGAAAATTTTAAACGTTTATTAACTTTTTCAAAGTTGAGGTTATGAATTCTGAAATGATATAATACAAGAGAAAATATGCTTGCTGTCTTTTATATACAGTGTCACACATAAAATTTACATTATGAGAATTTTTCACTTAAATACTTAAAATGTGTTTTTGCTTGTACTTTTACCTAAATGTATGTAAAAATGTATCCAAAGTTAATTGAAACAGAAGAAAAAAGGCGGCAAATTTGGTGTATTTGACAAGACAGTGCCGACAAGACCAATCCAGTGGTGTTACGAATAATTTTAGTATTTTCGGCAGTATTGAATCAATCAAATAATTGTTTCAAATTATTAAAATAATTTAATAACTTCTTGAACAACTTGTTATAACTTTTATGTAGGTATGTATAGTTGTTCTTATTTCTCATATTTCTGTTATAATGTTATAAGTATAGGCTATACGCCGATACGTCAAGTTAAAAAAGAACAATACTAGTACTAAGAATTGTACTAGTCTTCATTTCATATTCATATATTTTCATTGTGACAATTTTTATTCGTTGCCAATAATTACAGTAGCAACTTTTTCGCCATTCAATGTACTCCACTTGGCGATCACTACACCGCTCCATACGACTTTTCCATTGTTGAAAGCAGTGCTGGAAGTCCGCTTCTGCCAGCTGGTTCAGAACCTCCGTCGCTTTTGCTTTAATCGTTTTCTTTCGGGGTCGGAAGTAAAAAACCACGATTCATCACAAGTAATCACCGTGTCTAACAAGCCTGATTCTTGATCCCTTTTGCTCGGGAGTGAGGAGTTTTGGCGCCATGTTTGTGCAAACTTTGAGCATGTTGAACTATTCATGCAAAATCTGGCAAACACATTCTTTGTCAATTCCTGTTATTTCAGCAAGCTCTCGGATGCTTAGACGACGACCTTCGCGGATTAATGTACCAATTTTTTCCCCAGTTTAACAAGAAACTTGAGATTAACTCGTTGCTCCATCTAAACACATTTTTTTCGACACGTCACTGATGCGTAGACTAATTCAAACGACTGCTACAGTCAAACTGAGCGACCCACTGGCATGTACAGCGAGCTCAGGATGGGGAAAGTATCACCAGACACAGTTCTGTTCAAACTTGTCGCGACAAGCTCGCAGCGCGCAGGTAGCAATATCAGTTCGGTTATTTAATTGCTACACATCGTAATCTTGTCTTGGTATGACAATTCGTCGATATTTCATTATAGCCATCCGTTTATGTATTTATTATTTTATACTGAAAACTACACTCTACTAAATATTTCTTAGTAGCAAAGAGAAGGTACTTTATTTTTAAATTTTTGTTATACTTGTTTTCTTTTAGAACTGTGATCTGTAATAACTGTTGTGCGAGCAAGTTTTGTTAATATACAAATCCTTATAATAACGCTGTTATCAGAATATTCAGCATTTTCACTTTTTAAATCCTACTTTTTAGACTCTAGTCGTAGATATATTCTAATTCAATATAATTGTTTGTCTCACTATCACTAACATCAAAAGCTGTTCCAATTGACTCTGAAAACACTTTAAATGATGTAAGTAGTTAAAGGACCTGGTGGTTAGTTTTTGATAAAAAAAATGATGCGGTGTCGTTTACTGGGTGATTCTGGAAGTCATCTTCAGTAGCCGAATCCTATATACATAGAAGACTCACTAGATTGAAGTATCGAAGAACAGTCAGTGATATAACGGAAAATGCTTGCATTTTTGTGCCAGTACGTTTATTATAGGAACAAAGTTTTGTTCCGAAAATAAAATAGTAATTTCTGGAAATGTTAATTATAGATTCAATTCGAATGAAAGTGGAACTTAAAAATACTGTTAAGTATTAAGTTGCTGTTAAACTATTACTTTATCTACCATTGCTTTTAAATTACTACTTGATCTGTTGATTTCAGTTGTTTAGTGTACATTTTAGCATTCGCTGATAATCAATATTATCATAAAGTGAGGGATATACTGTAAGTTTTTATACAGTTTTAGAATATTGAAATAGCTGCAAAAAAAGCCACAATAATGGGATTTGAGTATCTACGGAAGCAAAAGTTTCATTATGACAATTACTGACACGTTATAGCGATTACAATTTAATGAATTATTAAAACCTGAGGTGTACCTCAGGGCTCAAGCCTGGGACCTCTCTGTTTCATATTGTATATCAACGATCTTTGCGAAAGTATAGAATGCCAAAAGTTGATGTTTACAGACGATCTGAAATTTTTTGGAAATAAATGATGACTGGCACTCGGAGGTTAATATTATGTGCGTACTTTACCAGGACCGGCTCCAAGGTACCATTATCAAAAGGAACTATAGTCACAAGACACAGAACTTGCTCATACACGGTAACCGATGCTATAACGGGTCCGTATTACCACTAGAGTTTCCATAAATTATTAATAACTGTTCCATATGTTCATGAGTTAATCTCTGGCGCCTGTCACTTAAAATAGCTGCCTGTACATGTGTGCTCCAATGAGCCACAATACGCTTTGCTGGGACTGGTGTCCTTGGAAGAACGTCCGAAAACTTTTCCTCCTGGATAGTGTTTTCACAAATAGCTTGTTTCACATTCACTATAAGGGTGTCAACATTAGGATAGCACTATCTAACAGTTTCGGCAATTCAGTGGAGCTCATGTGCCAAACATGTAACATGGATTAAATTAGTATATGTCCTTGAATATATCAGATGCTCTTCCACGGTTTTTGTCTCATCCAGTACTTCAACTACAAAGTTAGCTATGTTCTGTCCTTTAACATCCGTTGTTCGGTCAATACTAAACTATATAAGTAGATTTATCGTGCAACTACGAGATGATTTTTTTATGTCCTCACACAGTGGTGTTGTGTATAATTGTCTAACAGTTGTTCCTGCAGGCAGACTAATTTCTCCTTACTTTCTTCTCGCAGCGTTCTGGACAAATTGTCTGAACCTGGAGTGGGTAATGGAACCTTCGGCGTAGAAACAAAAAACTGGTTTTCCAACAACACCGAAACACCGAACTACTATACTTTTTTCGATGCGCGTTTCGCCAACTAAGTTGGCATCTTCAGGAGAAGATTAAAACTAAATTCTAACTTACACACTTGCACTATTTATACTAAATTTGTTGCCACGGTTCACTGAACCGTAACTGTCTTTGTTTATCAGAGAAAACAGTGGACTGGTCGGTATCGAACCATTGTCCTTATCTATACTACTGTTACACTTAATGATTTCTAAACCTTCAAAAGCATCCAACTGTCTACGCTTTGTTACATTTCTAATTAATTTTAAATTATTTATGTCTATCCTATAGTTGTCAAAAGTGTGTTGGGCAACACAAGATTTTTCCGTTTTGCCATATTTCAAATGAGCCATGTGTTCTATAAATCTAGTCAAAATTGATCTTTTTGTTTGCCCAATATACTTTTGATCACAGTCTTTACAAATTATTTCGTATATTCCTGGCTTTTCGTTATTGTCGATATTGTCTTTGGCGTTGTCCAAAAGCGTCTGTAGTGTATTTTTAGAATTATAGACCAAATTGATATTAATATTTTTAAAAATTGTATCTAGTCCGCGGGTGAATTTAGATTCATATGGTAACGAAACAAATTTCGAATGTTCAGTATCTCTACGAAAAGTCGTGCAATTGTACAGGGTTCTCTTAAATTTATGCTTACTTATTAACTTAACTATTAAATGGACTGAGTAAGCATTATTATTAGCTATATTCTTAATTGTTCCTCATATTCAAACCTCTCTTTACTGAGGGGGAAATTTAACAAACAGTGAATTAGAAATTTAAAACTTGCCATTTTATGTTGAAAAGGGTGGTGTGAATCGTTGGGAATATATCTAAGAGTCGCGGTTTATTTCCTATGTACATCAGACTGTAACTTATTTTTCACTATTTCTAATAACTAATACATCTAAAAATGGTAGCTGTTCGTTGTGTTCCATTTCATATGTAAATTTTATGGTACGGCTACGGACATACAAATACTAGTAAGCCGAATGTATTCCTTAATAATTTTATTGTCTAAACAATTTAATTCGAGTAATTCCCTGAGGATTAAATTGTCTCTGTCTGTCTCGCTCACTAACACCACCACTTACAACCACCACTGTAGCAATATGCTGCAAAACAGCTGTCTTTACGTGTCACGTCAATATACTGTCACACACGGTACAACGAAGTTCACTGCCATTAAAGATCAGTTCCGAAAACTTGTTTAGCCAATGCTTCACCGTAACACGCTGTCTCGACATTTTTACAAACTTATTCGACATCTCGTGCACACAAATGATGCATCGACCAGTGCAGTTTAATTAATACTAACTACAAATGTAAATTACGTTCTCGTTAACACGTGGTGTAGCTTGGTAAGAGTGGGGCGCACAGCACGACAGACGGGTTGTATTCCGAAATACGAGTATAATGGCTATAACAACGAATCTCCTATGTACATACATATGTACAGGAGTTGACGATGTACTTTATTAATGTGGCACATATAACAGTATTCCAGTCGCGTTAAAACCGATCCTGGAATCTATTATCAACCTACGGGCTTATTATTATTATTATAAAGCTGAGTAACTAGTGTTGGACATTAGACATCTTAGTATTTAAGGTATTCAGTTTATATTAGTTTTGGTTGTTAGCTTAATTTGTTGAAGTTGAAGGATAAATATATCCCTTACTTTATGACAACCTTGTATACAGTGTGGAACAGCCAAATGGAATAAATTCAGTAGCTCCATTATTATGCATTTTTTTTAGAAAATCCTGAGGCATGTCAATTTCTAAATCTAAAATGACATCTTGCGATGTAAAAATGTCATCCCTAAATTCAACCCCCTTCAGGTGACAGCTACAACCCCTAAATTTTCAAATTGGAAGTAGGGGCTTGTGATACTTCATTTGAAAGGTCTTGTCATTCTCTATTCAAAAATGCTATGGTTTTAAATTTTATTGCAGAAATGATCAAGAATAAAAAGTTTCTCCAGCGCAGGAAATTCATTACATTAAAATAACACTTTTATAAGTAACACTATTTGTCAATTTTAGGTTCTGAAATGTTAATAATTACAAAAAAATTACTAATAAATACGTACAATTTTTTGCTTGACAATCGAACGACAAAAACGAGCAAGCAGCAAGAAAAACAAACCTGAAATTTAAGAAGTTGGCCATTATCAGCTTTAGTGAAATTATCTAACGTAAAAATGTCATCCCTAAATTCAACAGTGTGGAACAGCCAAATGGAATAAATTTAGTAGCTCCATTATTATGCATTTATTTAGAAAATCCTGAGACACGTCAATTTCTAATTTTAAAATTTCTAATTCTAAAATGACATCTTGCGATGTAAAAATGTCATCCCTAAATTCAACTTCCTTCAGGTGACAGCTACAACCCCTAAATTTTCAAATTGGAAGTAGAGGCTTGTGATACTTCATTTGAAAGGTATTTTCATTATCTATTCAAAACTGCTATGGTTTTAAATTTTATTGCAGAAATTAACAAGAAAAAAAGATACATTTCGCCAGCGTAGGAAATTCATTACATTAAAATAAAACTTTTATAAGTAACACTATTTGTCAATTTTAGGTTCTGAAATGTTAATAATTACAAAAAATTACTAATAAATACGTACAATTTTTTGCTTGACAATCGAACGACAAAAACGAGCAAGCAGCAAGAAAACAAACCTGAAATTTAAGAAGTTGGCCATTATCAGCTTTAGTGAAATTATCTAGAAACGTGCTTGTCATTGTAACAGTAGTTAACAGTTATCAGTGTTGAACTTTTTGCTTTAGTTTTCGTGTTGCAATTCAGAGAGATGGTTTACCTAACAGAAATGCATAAGATAACGATTCTGCAGATGATTGGTTACGGAGACAGGACACGAACGCACGCCGAAGTTGCTCGCCTATTTCAAGAAAAATATCCGGAGTTGCCGCCGATATCTCAAGGTACCGTAAGTAAAATAGAGAAGTAGTTTCGGGAACGTGGACATGTACGGCAGCTAAAGAAAAATCCTCCCAATCAACTCAGTGATGATCAGAAATTGGATGTAATGTTGATGCTTAAAGAAAATCGACATACGACGAGCCGTCAAACAGCTTTAGCATTAAACATTAGCCATTCCTCGATTCTCCGCGTATTAGACAGAAAATCAGATGCACCCATATAAACAGGTACCAACTAATCAGCTCGCGGAAGACGATTTTGATAGACGAATTCTCTTTTGTGAACAAATGATGCAAATGATAGATGACAATACTTTACAAATAGAAAATGTTTTATTTTCGGATGAATCTACATTTACATTTCACGGCCATGTTAATCGCCAAAACTGTCGTTACTGGTCGAGAGAAAATCCTCACTGGATGAGGGAACTACATACGCAAAACCCTGAGAAAGTTAGTGTTTGGGCAGGAATAATTGGAGAAAATATCATTGGTCCCTTCTTCATTGACGGCAATTTGAATGGAGAAAGTTATTTAGCGCTGCTCCAAAATAATATTGTACCGACTATGGCAAACTTGTATCCATCTGAAGGAAACCCACAACTTCTAGGTAATGCAACATGGTTCTAGCAGAATGGTGCACCAGCACATTACGAAGTCAATGTCCGGCAATATCTCCACAAAATCATTCAAAATCGCTGGATAGGAAGACGTGGTTCTGTAGAATGACCTGCACGATCACCGTTAGATCACGCCGTTAGATTTCTTCCTATGGTGATATGTAAAAAGAATGGTCTACAAAACGAAACCCGACGATTTAGCTGACTAAAGAAGAAGAATAACACTTGCAATTATGTCGATTACCCCACAGATGTTAACTAACGTTAGAAGACTTTTTTATCTACATCTAGGATGCTGCCAAGATGATGGAGGCATGCATTTTGAACATCTGCTGCATTAATAATGAATTGTTGCTTATTTTAATGTAACGAATTTCCCACGCTAGAGAAACTTTTTTTTTTTCTTGTTAATTTGAATCTGAAATCAAATTTAAAATCATAGCAGTTTTGAATAGAGAATGAAAAGACCTTTCAAATGAAGTATCACAAGCCGCTGCTTCAAATTTGAAAATTTAGGGGTTGTAGCTGTCACCTGAAGGGGTTGAATTTAGGGATGACATTTTTACGTCGCAAAATGTCATTTTAGAATTAGAAATTGACGTGTCTCAGGATTTTCTAAAAAAATGCATAATAATGGAGCTACTGAATGTATTCCATTTGGCTGTTCCACACTGTATAAATACTTTTTGTTTAAATAACTTTACAAAGAGACCTTTTAAATGACCGTTTATTTTAACTTAAAGTAAGAGAAATATTGAATTACTAAATATCATTAACATTTCCGAAAGAAATAAATTAAGAAAATAACCGATTCTTAGGAATCAAATTAGATGACACCCACGCATTCTCTTTGAGGTGCAGTTACAAAGATTATTTTCTTCCCTCAGCGCTGAAGCTGTGTCTTTGGCTTTTCTGAGGGTCTTAATTGTCTCCCTGATATATTTATTCGTCGCAAATTTGATCAAGTGGAAAAGCGTTTAAAGGTTTTCCCACAACCCCCTAAGAAAGTACAGATAACAATTCAAAGGAGTAGGCGCAACGTGTGTTGGGATTTACTAACTGTGTGTTAGGATTTCTTAACGCATAGCGTAGTAGAATAGCAAATTTTAATTATTTTTTTTAATTACTACCATTTAAATGGCTTAATATGCTCCTTTGTAACAAGAAGAAGATTGTATTAACACCCTCAAGAATAACAAAATTGTTTCCACAAATGTACTTCATACAAAATAAAAAGCGATTCAAAAGATACATAATTTTAAACATTTATATATAAGTACTTCTGATATATTTATACGTCATATAAATATACATATAATCTATATGGGGCATTTCACGCCAACTAAGTGAGGTCAAAAACAAATTCTGTTTGAAACATATCACAATCGATAGTACTTGCTAAAAAACTTACTTCCCTAAAATTTTAGATTTTTTTGAGCCACTAGGAGAGAGATGGTGCGGGTGAGAAAATACAAATTATTGTTTCCACTCTAAAATTTCAATCTTTCTCAATAAAAAAATGAAAAAAACTAAAAAGAAGGTTGCGATGGTTTGCGAGTCTTTTTGCGTAGAATACGATAAAAATATTTTCAAAATTATTGGGGATAGTTTCACCCTTATCTTGAGGATTGAAAGTTTAAAATCGAAATTTCGAAAAGTATGACACGATTTTTTTTCAATTTTTTTTTTTATAATTTCTCTCTTTTGTTTTGTACTTTCGTTTAATTTTTAATTCATAATGGGCGTCGACCAGGAACTGGCCCAAAAAACGGCCCAAAGGTGAAAAAACGTGGTTTTAGCGTATTATCTCATCCTGTGAGATAGTAAATGGCAGTGAATAATATATTCCAAGGTTTTTGGGGTCGCTGATTACGAATCTAACTCTCTATCTAACGCTCTATCTAACTCTATATATATTAAAGGTAATATTTATTACCTTTCTAACAGCTACTAAGTGTAGCAATGGACCATTATTGTCTCGTTCTTTTTCAAAACAGCCTCTCAAAGATGATACTAACTCTTGGCAGCAGCTGTTTAACTATATGGGCACATCGCAAACGGAAGTCTGACAAAAATCAAAGTGTTATCACTTTGACTGTTCTAAAAATAACAGTTTTTCAATGCAAGATGAAAATGTGAAGTATAAAGTATAACTAAAGTATTTAGTCATTATTTAGTGTCACTAATGACAGCTCTCGCGGAAATAGCCACATGTCGTGTCGAGTAAGCTGTGCCAAAGAAAGCCTGGAGGTGTCTGATAAATTATGACAGGACTAGGTTCCGAAAAATGTGCTGCAACGCAGGGTCGGACTCGTAATCCGTCATTTCATTGACGGAAGGATATATGAGAGACCAAAAAGACAGGAGTAAAAAAGTATTAATAACTAATGTACATAAATATCGCTTGTGTCATTCAGAAACACCGACTGTCTTTATTGCTTGAGTATACGTTCCCACAACTAGTAGTCTTTCTGCATTTCTTCTCGTTGACGTGAGTGATTTGGCCTGTACATATGATTGTAGAAGGAAAATGATCGTTCCACATCTACTGAAGTTAAAGGTGCAAATTCAAAACAGTTCACATGGACAGAGGACGACACCACGCACATTATTTTCACGAATTTCACACAGTTGTTTGTGTCACTAACATCAGTACATTATTATTTTTTACATCTACAGAGGACAATGCACGTGTTACTACGATTTCTATACTTTTAGCCGTTGTTTGCAAAACCCGTTTAGTAGCTATCATTATCGGGGGTGAAATATCTGAAACACCTAAAAATCAGAAATTTGATGGACATTCAAAATGTCTTCCGCAATCTCGGCGTCTGCGAAATATATATCGACGATTGTAAAGAATGCATAAAATATGTGAACCGTCTATTGTAAAATCATCATTGTCTATTTTCTAAAAAATTATTATATTTGTCTATTCACAAATAATAATGACTATGCTATTATTGAAAAAAATCCACACAAAATCAGATATGTAAATACACTAAAAAAAAAAAATACGTACACGGTGCAAAATACGTATGTGCATACGTTTACTAATTAATCACTCACGACACATACAATTATTTTAAACTCGACGGTCTACCATTCATCGCGCTACTACTAATAGTACTAATTCGAACAACGGAACGCTCGCTACACGATATGGCTAAATTGAATTCAGGCTTCTCTCACTCGGGAAGCCTGAATTAACAAGACGCTTAAAAAATACGGTTTATACTTTAATTATCATAGAGTTGTAATGTGCCGACTCTGCTTAATATACTACTCCGTTGCAATTAACCGGTCGGGTTAAGCAAAAGTTTTCCTGCAAAATTTTCTCAAAGCAGAAGTTCAGGAAAAGTTTGTTAATTTTGTTCTCCACTAAACTCGCCACAATAAATTTCTTATTCTCGTTTTAAATGAGTTTACTTCTGTTTGGTGCCTGTTTCAAGTGGGGGCGTTGGCTTTTCTCTCTCCCCCCAACTTTGCTAACGCATACCTTGAAAAATATGGAGTGGAAATTTCCTACAGCTCGAGATTCTCGCTACGGAAATCGTCTTTTTCATTGAAACATACCTGGTGTTACAAATAGTTTATTTCATAATTTTTTTATTTGTTTAAAAAAAAAGGTTTCGAATAAAAGTTGAAATAATAATAAAAAAATAAGCTCGACGGCAATAAATGTTTGTTTCAGTTGAATTTTGTTTTCTGTTAAATGCGAAATTAAAGTACCTTTTAATTGATATATATGTAGATATCTATTTTTTTCGCAAAAATTAATAGAGATATCACTATTATAAACACCTTTCTCTTCCGATGTCCTTCTGTTCCTGCGAAAGAGTTTTGGATCCATTTTTGCGCAGATTTTCCTCATCCCCAACGTAGCGACCGATCTAACAACATTGCGGAGACGGGACTTGGAAGGGCGGTATTTTAACATGTAATGCACCTTCAGTACGAGTTTGAACTTCTCAGTCATTTGTTTGTTCTTTGTGATGTTTTCGTAAACCGTTTTTTTTTCTAGTGCGTTTTAAAAATGAATGGCAATAATTTTGAGCAACGGTGTGCTATCAGGTTTTACTTCAGACGTGGACACTGCGCAACGGATATTTTTGCAAAACTTCAACATGCCTACGGAGACAGTGTTTTTTTTAATAGCCCAGGTTTTTCGTTGGTTTAAGGCATTCTCAGAAGGAAGGAGTCGATTGAATATGAACCACGCTGCGGAAGGCCTTCATCTTCAAGAACCGATGAAAATGTCGATAAAATACGGGATCTTGTGCGTTCAGATAATCAGTTGACGACAGGAATAGGGGATGAGAAAAATATGGGCAAAAATGGTTCCAAAAATTTTTTCGCAGGAATAAAAGGACATCAGGAGAGAAAGGTGTCTTGACTTTTTGGAATCGATTGAAAATGATCCCCATTTTATGGAACGTGTCATTACTGGTGATGAGTGATGACACTTGCGTGTTTGAGTACGACCCGGAAACCAAACACCAAAGCATGAAATGGCACACTTCAAGCTCTCCAAGACTCAAAAAAGCAAGAATGAGTAATTCGAAGATCAAATGCATGGTGATTTGCTTTTTTGATAGCCAGGGAATTGTCCACAAAGAGTTTGTGTCTCCAGGCCAAACAGTAAATCAGCACCTTTACAGAGAGGTTCTTGAAAAACTTCGAAAAAGGGTCATGCGTGTAAGACCAAACATCAAGAACAACTGGATGTTACATCACGACAATGCGCCTTGTCACACATTCATTTCAGTAAACGAGTTTTTTAGCCAGTAAAAACATTCCTGTGGCTCATCAGCCTCCTTATTCGCCTAACTTGAGTCCTTGTGACATTTTTCCCTTCTCGAGATTTTTACGAATCTTCTCCAGTCTTCTACATCGTTAAGTTAAATAAGAGGATAACTTTTATATATTTATATTTTATGTACTCGTATAAGTGTGAGTTTATTAATTTTGTTACAATATTTAATGTTAGTTACTTTGTTGTAGTGGATGTATTACGTGTATTATATTATGATGCGCACGCCTATGTATGTCCCACGGCATATTTCTGCCAAATCTAGTAATCAGTTACATGTAAATGTAGATGGTAGTCACATGTCTATAGCATCTACATTTACATGTGACCGATCAATTAAATTAAACAATTGTTAGATACTAAATCACCCTTCATCAAAAATTACATTGGTTTATTTTCGAAAAGAAATTGGTTATTGAGATTAGATAGATAATTCTTAAAAAAAAATGTTGATGCACGACAAAAACGTTATACTACCAAGTATACTAAATTTCACGCAGCGTATGAAGCTTTCCGCACAGCGCAGCGTCTGTTTTGGAAATTCCGCCCACTACTAGAATTTATATTTTCTTGAAATTGGCAACAACCTCGTCAACTTGCATATCGTCCCTGCGAGGGCGGAATGGCGAGGGTTCATTTATGTATTATGTACACCCACGCAATAAAGCACTAATAAACCAACACCCTTGTAAAACCGTATCAACACGTTTTATTTGTTTAATACGCGATAAAAGTGAAAAAATCAGGTTACAGTCTACCAAAGTGATGAACAACCCATGTTTAACACAAATGTCTTCATTTAAAGTTGGTGTCAGGGAGTTTTAAATGGTGCTCTTTAAAATTGTGTAACTATTTTTGTACTCGTACTCAATTCGAATACAAAAAAAGCTAATATACACTGTGGTCCATAGAGTTTGCAACATTTCACTTAAGCATGTTTGTGTCAATCGTCTTAGCTTGAGTGAGAGAATCATTAGTTGCCCATGTTCCATCGTAAATAAGATATCAAGTGCAAACCTCACAAGAATGGTTTACGTTTTCCTTGCAATCGTCGATATATATTTCGTAGACGCCGAGAGTGAGAAAGACATATAGATTCAAATATCCATCATGAAAATATTACTATTAGTAATATGAGAAAAATGGAATTTTGGTTTGATTTGTGCAAAATGTCTTGCGCATGTAGCCTTTCGTGGAATTCACTTTAGACGTTTTTTTGCCAAATATGTATCCGATTTTACATTGTCTAGTAGCCATACATTATGTAAAACATATTTACAGAAGATATATCAATGTGTCATGGGGAATATCAAAGAAGGCATACGCAATAAAATTATGTTGCTGACAGTGGACGAATCAACAGATTTTTGCGGTAATAAGGTCGTTAATGTTCTGATACGAATTTTAGGCGTTTCAGATATTTCGTCCCCGATATTGATAGCTAATAAACGGGTTTTACAAACAGTGGCTAAAAGTATAGAAATAGTAGTAATACGTGCATTGTCTCTAGATGTAAAAAATAATAATGTACTGATGTTAGTGACAAAACGATTCTCATTTCAAAAATGATGATTGATAGCTCGTGACGTCACGTAAACAATAACAAACTCATTTTTATTACGTAATCTTGTTAAGTCTAATTTCATCCCTGAAAATTTCAATTTTTCTCATTTTTCCGTTTCGTGATTAAGATGAGGTGGGGATGACAATTCACAGACGCGTGACCTCCTCAATCACCAAATTTTGTGAAAAAAAAGTTTTATGAAGAAGTTATATCGGAAATCGAAAATAAAATTATAACTTTGACACTTTGTATTTCGGTTACCAATAACTTATGACCGAGGTAAGTTTGGTTAAATAGCAGTGGCGACTCGTCAGGGTAGGAAGAGGATGCAGTGCCTTCCCTGTGAAAATTCCAAAAAAGTTTTTTTTCATAAATCTGTAATACTTACCTTTCATTTTTAAATTCATATATCGGGTAAAACATTGATTCCTAAAAATAAAAATATGAATAAACATATGTCAAAGGAGTTCCTGCACTATTATTTGCAACATATTTGCCCTCATAAACGACCCAGCGCCTAGTTTATCGCCGTGGTGGCAAGCCTCTGAGGCCAATATTTTCACATATTTATTTGTACGGGATAGCGGGCTTCCCGCTTCGCAACCACCTGCGTCTGTTAACAAATTTAACCCTTAACTTCAGCGGCATTAAAGATCATTTCAAAAACTGCATAGCGGAGGCAAAAACGCCCACCTTCCACCTCTCACACGTGACAGCGCAGAAAGCGAGTTATTTGATTTCATGAACCTAACAACCTAACCTACAAAATTTAATATTGAAATTTTATTGTTCCGTGTTTTGGAAATTTTCGTTGGAAAGTGCCGTTATTCTTGCCGGGTTTTTTGAGTACTTTGAGTGGTATAGGAGGATAATAATAATTATTGAAAGTGTACCATATTACTTACGTAAGCAATTATTTGAACGTTTTATTTAATTAATTATACAAAATTATAATGGAGGTAACTGGCGAGTGTAGCAGTTAGGGTAAGTCGGCTCATAGTTTTGTTAATACGTGGTATGATAAATGCAAATAACTTAGTGGTTCTTTAACTTTAAATAAATTATTGTGTTGGCCCCGCGTATTAATTTGAAATCGTGGAGAAGATGGTTGGACAAAGTCTGGATTTGATAATCTTAAAAATTCATCTCGTTCAATTGACACATTCAAACAGTCAGGAACATATTAGTTGTGTTTGCAAATTACAGATTTTAGGCAAACAAAATATTATGAATGTGATCAATTCAGCCCGTCAAATCGAAATTGACGCAGTCCTGGCAAAAATCCGTATTTTATTTCACTGCATCTTTCAATTGTAAAATAATTTGACGGAAACTTTATACCTTCCCGATGGTTTTGCTGAACCAATAAAATATATTAGGTGCATTATGTTAGACAAATGTACTTAATATATTTTATTGACCAAGTAGAGGTCCTTTTCCTAGCTATACGGTATATTACTAACAATGTTTACCATTACAAACATTTTTGAAAAATTCGTTTGCCTACCAAAAAAAAAAGTCACGAGCCGCCACTGTTAAATAGTAACCCATATTTACCCAGAGAATCTTTAGTTTCGCTGTAGCCCCTTATTAATGGAATACCCTGTATAACCATGTCATATTCTATTTCGAAACTTTTGTTACTCTTAAAAAAAGATTTCCATTTAAGAAATGAAGGTTGATAGTTCGTGAAGTCAGGTGAATATTAACAAATTCATTTTTATTACATAATTTTGTTGTCTAAATTTTCATCCCTGAAAATGTTAATTTTTCTCGCTCCTCGTTTCAAAGATAAGTTGGGAT
Source organism: Aromia moschata (assembly GCA_029963805.1). Classification (NCBI taxonomy): domain Eukaryota; kingdom Metazoa; phylum Arthropoda; class Insecta; order Coleoptera; family Cerambycidae; genus Aromia; species Aromia moschata. Next base: position 99,155 of record JAPWTK010000822.1, on the reverse strand, counting down.
TGGAGGGTGACAAATCAGACTCGCTCAGTATAATTTTTTATTACAATAAACATTTTTTTTTTAGTTACCCAATGAGATGGTTCACGACGCCTAAACCACACACTGCTGTAATAAATTTTCCATTATTTATGGAAATACGCTCTCGGCGTTGATAACTTTCAAACTGGAGAACTTGCATTCATCATTTTCTTTTTTGTCGTTTCGCAGTGATGTTAGGCCTAAGCTTATTGAATCCCTGAACCCGCCGATACGCCGTCACACGTTTACTTTCCATCAATTTCCTCGGCTTGACGTTCCTGACTTGCCTTTATTACAGCGTTAAAAAGGCGGGATATTAGCTTGATACAATTTTCTGGCGATTATTATTCGTTTTCGACCTATTAAGCATCAAGTGGCGAATTTTCGACGTTGTTTTAGTAATCCATGCTTTAATTATACAGCCACACACACAAAAAATTGATCCACCACCCTTCAATCTTCAGGAAAATGCATTTTTTTTAAATTCTGAGACACGTCGATTTCTAATTCTAAAATGACATCTTGCGACGTAAATATGTCATTCCTAAATTCAACCTCCTTCAGGTGACAGCTACAACCCCTAAATTTTCAAATTGGAAGTAGGGGCTTGTGATACTTCATTTGAAAGGTATTTTCATTCTCTGATCAAAACTGCTATGGTTTTAAATTTTATTGCAGAAATTAACAAGAAAAAAAGATAAGTTTCTCCAGCGTAGGAAATTCGTCACATTAAAATAAAACTTTTATAAATAACACTATTTGTCAATTTTAGGTTCTGAAATATTAATAATAAATGTCTATAATTGCCGACATTCCCTACTATAAGAAAAAAACTTACTAATAAACACGTACAATTTTTTGCTTGTCAATCGAACGACAAAAACGAGCAAGCAGCAAAAAAACAAACCTGAAATTTAAGAAGTTGGTCATTATCAGCTTTAGTGAAATTACCTAGAAACGTGTTTGTCATTGTAACAGTAGTTAACAGTTATTAGTGTTAAACCTTTTGCTTTAGTTTTCGTGTTGCAATTCAGAAAGATGGTTTACCTAACAGAAATGCATAATATAACGATTCTGAAGATGATTGGTTACGGAGAAAACACGAACGCAGGCCGAAGTTGTTCGCCTACTTAAAGAAAAATATCTGGAGTTGCCGCCGATTTCCCAGGGTATCGTAAGTAAAATAGAGAAGCAGTTTCAGGAACGTGAACATGTACGGCAGCTAAAGAAAAATCCTCCCAATAAATTCAGTGATGATCAGAAATTGGATGTAATGCTTATGCTTGAAGAAAATCCAGATACGTCGAGTAGTCAAACAGCTTCAGCATTAAATGTTAGCCATTCCTATTCTCCGCGTATTAGACTTCTGTCTGAAAATCAGATGCACCCATATAAACTGGTACCAACTAATGAGCTCACGGAAGACGATTTTGATAGACGAATTATCTTTTGTGAACAAATGATGCAAATGAAAGATGACAATACTTTACAAATAGAAAATATTTTATTTTCGGATGAATCTACATTGACACTTCACAGCCATGTTAATCGCCAAAACTGTCGTTACTGGTCGAGAGAAAATCCTCACTGGATGAGGGAACTACACACGCAAAACCTTGAGAAAGTTAATGTTTGGGCAGGAATAATTGGAAAAAATATCATTGGTCCTTTCTTCATTGACGGCAATTTTAATGGAGAAACTTATTTAGCGCTTCTCCAAAATAATGTACCGACGATGGCAAACTTGTATCTAGCTGAAGGAAACCCACAACTTCCAGGTAATGCAATGTGGTTCCAGCAGAATGGTGCACCGGCACATTACGAAGTCAATGTTCGGCAATATCTCCACACAATCTTTCCAAATCGCTGGATAGGAAGACGTGGTTTCGTAGAATGGCCAGCACGATCACCTGATCTCACGCCGTTAGACTTCTTCCTATGGGGATATGCAAAAAGTATGGTCTACAAAATCAATCCCGACAATTTAGCTGACTTAAGAAAAAGAATAACACTTGCAATTAGGTTGATTACCCCGCAGATGTTAACTATTTTGAACATCTGATCCATTAATAATCATTTGTTTTTTATTGTAATGTAACGAATTTCCTACGCTGGAGAATCTTTTTTTTTCTTGTTAATTTCTACAATAAAATTTGAAACCCTAGCAGTTTTGAATAGAGAATGAAAAGACCTTTCAAATGAAGTATCACAAGCCCCTACTTCCAATTTGAAAATTTAGGGGTTGTAGCTGTCACCTGAAGGGGGTTGAATTTTGGGATGACATTTTTACGTCACAGGATGTCATTTTAAAATTAGAAATTGACGTGTCTCAGGATTTTCTAAAAAAATGCATAATAATGGAGCTACTGAATTTATTCCATTTGGCTGCTCCACACTATATGCCTTTGTAATGGTAATGTTGCTGGAAAAAAAAAATTAAGCATCGCGACGCCTAGCGTTGTTAAGACATATTTTTTATTCTTGGCTTAATTTTGAGTGGTGAGTAAAAGTAATTTACCTTTCACAAAAAATTAATTTCTCTCAGCCGTTTCCCAGAAAAACTCACTTCCTACGATAAATCGATAACCCTGTACAGTTTCCTGGCTTTATTATCTCTCCAATCTCCCGTTTTCCATTTACAAAAACGTCGACGAGCAGTTACGATCGTTTGATCAGCATTGCATGGTTTATATCATGCCGGTAATGCCGGATTATGTTGTCGGATGGAGTGACGTAATTGGAAACGGATTCCTGACTCCACGCAAATGCCTCGTTCTAAATCTCACTAGCGAACATGAAACAGCGGACCCGGATTCAATTAATTCCGTTCCGGAGTCGAGCGGCTCGAATAGGAATAAACAGTTTTTCGCGGAATTCGCAGATACTCGATTAGATTAAAATACGTACATTTATGAATGATGTGATGCAGTGGCGGCTCGTGACTTTTTTTTTGGGAGGCAAACATATTTTATAAAAAATTGTGTTTCATAATTTTTTGCGATGGTATACATTTTTGGTAATATGCCGCATAGTTAGGAGAAGGACCTCTACTTGGTCAATAAAATATATTACGTACATTTGTCTGACATAATGTACCTAATATATTTTATTGGTTCAGCAAAACCATCGGGAAGGTGTAGACTGCGTCAAATTATTTTACAATTAAAAAGATGTAGTGAAATAAAATACGGATTTTTGCCAGGACTGCGTCAATTTCGATTTGACGGGTTGAATTGATCACTTTCATAATATTTTGTTTGCCTAAAATATATAATTTACAAACACAACTAATATGTTCCTGACTTTTTGAATGTGTCAACTGAACGAGATAAAGTTTTAAGATTTTATCAAATCCAGACTTCTCTACGTTTTGCAAATAATACACACGGCCAATACAACAATTTATTTAAAGTTAAAGAACCACTTAGCCATTTGCATTTATCATAGCACATATTAAGAAAACTACGAGCCGATTTACCCTGATTAATTAAAGTTTTACTTAGATCTGGCGGTGGTGCTTTTAAATATTTAACAAATAATGTATCCTCATAAGGCGACTAAATTTGTACTTTATATGATACTCAACAATATCATTGCAGGTTCGAGTGTTTATTTGAGTGTCATGCCAACTCGTATTGTTAATTTTATGAAACAAACTGCTGCACTCGACAGTTAATTGCTAATTAAATAAAACGTTCAAATAATAACGTAAGTAGTATTTAACACTTTCAATAACTATTACCCTCCTATACCTCTCAAAACACTTAAAAAAACCCGGCAAGAATAACGGCACTTTCCAACGAAAATTTCCAAAACACGGAACAATATAGAACAATAAACTATAGATATTAAATTTTGTACGTTAGGTTGTTAGGTTCATGAAATCAAATAACTCGTTTTCTGCGCTGTCACGTGTGAGAGGTGGGAGGTGGGCGTGTTTGCCTCCGCTATGCAGTTTTTTAAATGGCCTTTAATGCCACTGGAGTTAAGGGTTAAATTTGTTAGCAACGCAGGATCGCGAAACGCGAAGCCCCCTATTCCGTATAAATACATATGTGAAAACATTGGCATCGGAGGCTTGCCACCACGGCGATAGACTTGGCACTGGGTCGTTTATGAGGGCTAATATTTCGCAAATAATAGTGCAGGAACTCCTTTGACATATGTTTATTAATATTTTTATTTTTAGAAATTAATTTTTTACCCGATAGGCAGAGAGGCACTGCCTCCCCTGCCTCCCCTGACGAGCCGCTACTGATGTGATGAGCCCCGTATTCAAGCTTGCGAAAAAATTCAATAATGGACAAGAGAATTTTGATTAATCGCTCAATCATTGACTGAATAAATTCATAAAGTTGTCCTATAATTACTTCCACGTAGTGAAATGGAAGAGTATTAATGATTTTTTGTGAGGGGCCTTTCTAACTTGAATAATTTTATTTTTACTTATTTAAAAGTGGAGTGGGTGCTGGAACCTTCGGCGTAGAAACAAAAAACTTGACGTTTTCCACGAAACATCCAACTACTATACTTTTCTCGAAGCGCGTTTCGCCAACTAAGTTGGCATCTTTAGCAGAAGATTAAAACTACTTGGAGAAAATTAACACTTATCATACACTTAACACCATAACATCTGTCTTTGTCTATCAGAGCAAACAGTGGACTGGTGGGTATCGGACCATTGTCCTTATTCATAGGTATTACTGTTACACTTAATGATTTCTAAACTTTCAAAAGCATCCAACTATCTACTGTTTGTTACATTTCTAATTAATTTTAAATTATTTATGTCTATTCTATGGTTGTTGTCAAAAGCGTGTTGGGCAATACAAGATTTTTCCGTTCTGCCATATTTGAAATGAGCCATGTGTTGTTTAAATCTAGTCAAAATAGATCTTTTGTTTGCCCAATATACTTTTAATCGCAGTCTTTACAACTTATTTCGTATATTCCTGACTTTTTTGTCGATTTTATCTTTGAGGTTACCCAAAAGCGTCTGTAGTTTACTTTTAGAATTATAAACCAAATTGATATTATTTTTAAAAACTTTTTTTAGTGGGTGAATTTAGGTCCATTAAGAATTTTGGTTCGTTACCATATGGTACCGAAACAAATTTCGAATTGTCAGTATCTCTACGAAAAGTCGTGGAATTGTACAGGGTTCTCTTAAATGTATGCTTCCTTATTAACGTATGTATCTATTAAATGGACTGAGTAACCGTTATTGTTAGCTACATTCTTAATTAATTTTTTCTCATGTTCAAACCTCTCTTTACTGAGGGGGAAATTTAACAAACAATGAATTGGAAAAATAAAACTTGCCATTTTATGTTGAAAATGGCGGTGTGAATCGTTGGGAATATATCGAGGTCGCGGTTTCTTTTCTATATACATCCAATTATAACTTATTTTCACTATTTATAATAACTAATACATCTAAAAATGGTAGCTGTTCATTGTGTTCCATTTCATATTTGTAAATTTCGTGGTAGGGAAACGGTTACTGAATTTAGCAACATAATTATCTAAACTAATTCTGGTTTATTTAATTATCTAAGTCTAAAAGTCTAGGGAAATACTCGAATTTTTCTTTTACTTCTGTCTTTACCCATAAAAAGATTTGTAATGAAAGGTGACAAGGAGATAACCTTTCAGCTTTCAACTTTCAACAACATAAAGGAACGGCAATGTGTTGAAATATGACATATTTTGAACATTGGCAATAGTTGAGGATGCAGAAGAGTATGAGGAGGAGGACGGTCTTATGTATGGCCCAGAATGTATGGCAGATTGAACGTATGAAGTTTTTTTTTTAAAATATCCTTTTAAAAACTTTAAACTCGATTTTCTCGAAACCATGGTTTTTGACCTGGTTGACATGATTTAAGAGAAACTACTCAACCGATTGCTCTGGATTTTCAAATTTTGTATGTTATTATTAACGTCCGGGAAAGTATGCTGTTACGCAGAGTCGGAACTATACAACTTTATCTTTATGATAATTACAATGTAAATCGTATTTTTTAAGCCTCTTTTCTTTTAAACCATATTTCTTGCCCCTGTATACCCACGCCACTGTCCGTGCGTAGAATGTTATCCCGAACCAAGCCTTCGCGGTACTTTCTCCATACCCTTTCTCTATAAGACAGCGAGCTATTCCGATAGCGACTCGCCGGCGGTGTAAAGGGGTCTACCGCTGCATTGAAAACACTTTTTTTGTCGTGGGTTAGTAGTCATGGCAGCGCTTGAGCCAGACAGACAGCCAAGAGCCAGACATATAGCCAAGAGCCAGACAGACAGCCAAGGCTCCCCCCTCCTACCTAGGGTAACCGTCACGTAAAATAAGGGTAACCGTCGCAAAAATAATTGTAACCGTCGCAAAAATAAGGGTAACCGTCGCAAAAATAAGGATAACCGTCACGTAAATAAGGGTAACTGTCGCAAAAATAAGGGTAACCGTCACGTAAAATAAGGGTAACCGTCGCAAAAATAAGGGTAACCGTCACGTAAAATAAGGATAACCGTCGCACGGCTGAGGTAGGAGGGCAGAGCCTTGGCTGTCTGGCTCAAGCGCCGCCATGACTACTGATTTTGTGTGGATTTCTGCAATAATGGCACAGTCGTTGCCACTTGTGAAGAGGCTTAAAAAGATGATTTCAAATTACAAGTATTTTACAATAGACACAATAGATTACATATTTTATGTATTCCTTACAATCGTCGATATATTTATTTCGTTATCCTCGAGAGGGTAAAAGACATTTAGATTCGAATATCCATAAAAAATATACCTTGTAAGGTTAGAAAAGAGGAATTTTGGTTTGACTTGCGCATAATATTTTGCGCATGTTGCCTTGCGTGGAACGTAGTCTACAATATTTACTTTAGACGTTTTTTTACCAAATATGTATCCGATTTTCCATTGCCTAGTAGCCATACATTGCGTAAAACATATTTACAGAAGACATATTAACGTGTCATGGGAAATATCAAAGAAGATATACGTAATAAATTTATGTGGCTGACAGTGGACGAAACAAACGATTTTGCGATAATAAGGTCGTTAATGCCCCCGATATTAATAGCTAATAAACGGGTTTGGCAAACAGCGGCTAAAAGTATAGAAATAGTAGGAACACGTGTATTGCCCTCAGTAGATGTACTGATGTTAGTGACAACAAAAAAACTGTTAGTGATGCAAACAACTGTGCGAAATTCGTGAAAATCATGTGCGTGTGGTGTCGTCCTCTATCCATTTGAAATATTTGTACGAAGTTTCCGACGTTTAGTCTTCCTTATTTTTCTGTGAAAAAAAGTTCTTTTTGGTCCGGGCTACAGCGACTTTTTACACATAATAACACATAATAATTTGCCTTTTCTGTGTGTTTTTTTCAAATATCCCAGAATGCCACAATTATGTCAACCGCCGGTTTTTGATGTTTCTTCTTTTTTGAAAAAATGATTCGTGAAACAAAAAAAAAACTGTAATTTTTTTAAGAGTATTTATGAGTATTTCGTATTATTAGAGTACTTAATGAGATTTATTCACACTTTAAATACTCTTAAAGTATCAATATACCTGAAAAATTTCAAAACGATATCTTGATTCCTTCTCTAATAAAATTGTTATTTTTTTTCATTGTCAAGGTAGAAAGACCCCTAAAATGTATATTGTGATTCATCCCTGTTTCAAAATGACGAGCCATAAAGAAAGTCGTCAAATCTAGCTATGAACGAGAGAGATGGAAATAGCGGTTATGTCGAAGAGAAACTTTGTTATTTTAAAACTTTTTAAGAGCAGAGGCGTGTTTCACTTGAAATTTATTTTATAAACGACAATAGAATCAATGGAATATATTCGATGAGAGCTGCATATGAGGACTTAATGGACGTTTCTCCAGACGCAGTTATTCTTTTCGACCATTTTAGCCCAGTCAGTCGGCAAACTGAAAGCATTAGAAGGAAATAAGGAAGTGGCAAACCCTACAATGAAACGGAAAAGCTACAGTACAGCATTCCACTTGGAAAATACACGGTGGAGACTTTAACTGGAATATATTCGCAGCGGGGTGGTGAATGATTTTTCAAAAAATTCCCGAGACACGTCGACTTTTAAATGTATTTACCTACATTTTGCAAGTAATATGAAAAATATAGCCCTTCAGGGGTGGCTGAAACCACCCTCGACATGATTTTTTCAAATGCAACCCTATGGCTTGTGACACCTCATTGTAAAGCTGGTGGAAAGAGGAATCCAACGCACTGATCAAATTTTAATTTTTAGTATGTTTGTAGGGTTGCATACAATTAAAACAATTTAAAAATTAAATTTATTTTCAACGTAACAATTGGTCAAAATTTGCACCATTCACTTGTTAGCAGCATCCCAGTCTGTGGTAGGTTTCGTCCCTTACATTTTGCAACATTTGCGGTGTTATTTTTCCGATTTCCTCTCTTATCCTTTCCTGCAGATCTGCTATGTTGTTGGGTTTCTGAATGTAAACCCTACTTTTAAGATGTCCCCACAAAAATAAATCCAGTGGTGTAAGATCTGGAGATCTTGCTGGCCACTCAATATTACCTCGCCTCCCAATCCACCTACCGGGAAAAATTCTGTCCAGATACTGACGAACAATGGCAGCATAGTGTGGTGGGGCCCCATCTTGCTGAAACCATAACCTCTCGTCGGTCAAGTTAGGGTTTAAGGGGTTTGGAAATAAATGACATAGCACTGGCATTAGTTCGTGCTGGAGTAAACGCAAGTATCTTGCTCCATTATGAGCGTCATCAAAGAAAAATGGTCCTACAATTCTACCTTGTATTATTCCGGCCCACACATTAGTTTTCTGTGGGCGCTGAGTATAAAGTTCCCTCATCCAATGGGGGTTCTCTTCAGCCCAGTAACGACAATTTTGGCGATTTACGTGCCCATTTAATGTAAAAGTAGCCTCGTCAGAGAAAAACTATCCACTCTAAAGATAACTGGTTTTGATCAATGCAAATTCATCAATAAATCGCAAAATTCCAACCGTCGATCTGGATCATCTTCAAGTAGCTCTTGAACAGCTTGCATTTTATATGGGCGTTTTTTCTCATATTTAAGTATTTTTAAAACTGTTTTGTGATTAAGATTACTATCACGGGCCAGTTGACGGGCTGGAGTGATTGGATTTTCTTCTAGAGCAAGCAACAAATTCAACTTCGTGTCGTCATCAACAACAGCCTGCCTCTTACTCGGTATTTTCCTGACATGACCCATCTCTCGATATTGTGCCTCAATTTTACTAATGGTACCTTGATTTAGTGGTGGCAAGTCAGGATGCGTTTCTCGAAACAAGCGAACAACTTCGCATTGAGTTCGCGCCCTATCACCATATCCAATAATCATCAAAATTTCGATTTTTAGTGATTCAGTTAAATAAGACATTTTCACCAATTTGAAATAACACTTCGTTTCAAACTCTGAATACAGCATACAAACTAAATTACTCTTTGCGGCCCTGTAAATACACTAGCAAAAAATAACAAATATCAGTTGTGGCAAAAAATTGCTTGGAATTTTTTGTGGGGACATATGAAAAGTAAGGTTTACATTCCAAAAACTAAACAACACACATTTTGAGTACGAAATTGTTGCGTTAAAAATAAATTAAACTATAAAATTACGTTTTAATTGTATGCAACCCTACAAACATACTAAAAATTAAAATTTGACCAGTGCGTTGGATTCCTCTTTCCACCAGCTTTACAATGAGGTGTCACAAGTCATAGGGTTGCATTTGAAAAAATCATGTCGAGGGTGGTTCCAGCCACCCCTGAAGAGCTATATGTTTCACATTATTTGCAAAATGTAGGTAAATACATTTAAAAGTTGACGTGTCTCGGGAATTTTTTTAAAAATCATTCACCACCCCGCTAGCGAATATATTCCAGTTAAAGTCTCCACCGTGTATACCTCTGTATTTCAGGCGGAGGTATATGCAATACTGCACTGTGCTAAAGAAAATATAACGAGGTCTTACACAAATAAGAGGATCGATATACTATCGGACAGCCAGGCTGCCCTAAAGGCAATTACAAACCCAAAGACGACCTCAAGGCTGGTATGGGAATGTCAAAGAGAACTGACACGACTGGCAGACCACAACAAAGTAACTTTGATATGGGTACCAGGACATACAGGAATCGAAGGCAACGAAAAAGCAGACGAGTTAGCGCGAATAGGATCGTCTACTCCATTTACTGGCCCAGAACCGGCCCTGGGAGTACCAAAGAGTATAATAAGGGGTCAAATAGGAGAATGGGTCAGAAATCGACAAAATGGATACTGGAACTCTATATCCAGGCAAAGACATGGAAAAATGTTTATTAAAGGGACATGTGAGGAAAGAACTGAAGAACTATTAAAAATGAATAGGATTCAGATAAGAGCTGTTGTGGGTCTCCTAACAGGACATTGCGCCCTCAAAGGACACCTACACAGAATGGGGCTGTACAACGGAGAACTGAAATGCAGACTCTGCAACAGGGAAACGGAAACAGCACACCACATGCTGTGTGATTGCGAGACCTTAGATCGCAAAAGGCAGGCCATATATGGACACCCCAAACTTTGTCCAGAAGATTACAGCACCCAGCCGGCGGGGAAGCTATACAAGCTCGTACACGGGACCCGGCTACTGGAATGGGTGGTGTGAGAAGGATGGGAGGTTGCGCACAATAAGTCCAAGAGGCTGCAGTACAATCCGGCGAAAAGGACGGCTCCCAGAAGAAGATAAAAAAAATTGACAAACCCAGAGTAAGGACAGAAGAAGACGTTGAAATGGTTAGGCAAGTGATAATGGACGATCCACATTCAGTTAGCCATCTGAGCTAACAAATGAACGTGCCTTATACAACGCGTCGACGAATTTTGAAAAGTGAAGAAAAGTAAAGAATCCACACATGATTGGAGTCTTTAGTTATCAGTTGTCATTGAGACTTCCAATCAACGCCTAAATAATTTAATAAAAAATATGTTAATCCTTGGCTTCAGAACAGGAATGCGGATAACAGAAATGTAATTCGAATCGATACAATATTACAACGTCATCGAGCAACTAACTATGTATTTAATATTTGAAGGTATTCAGTTATATTGAGGCGGAAGTAGAATGGATTGAAATCCAAGATTTGATCTAGCGAGAGGAAAAAAGCTAAATACGAGGTGTGTAAATTATATAATAAGAATGATTTTTTTTTTATTCGAATATAATTACAATTCAGTATCGTCTCCTTCAAAATACTTCCTTGGAAAGCCACACAGCGCTGGAGCATAGCAGTGCCTAACTCATATAGTTGAACAGTCTTCAGCTGGTCGGTTACAGCCGTTTGAATGTTTTCTATGGTGCCAAAATAACGTCCATTGAGGTGATTTTTCAATCTCGGGAAGAGAAAAAAGTCGCAAGGACTCAAGTCAGTCGAATAAGAAGGCAGAGGAGCCACAGGAATGTTTTTACTGGCTAAAAAACTCGTTTACTGAAATAGCTGCGTGACAAGGCGCATTGTCGTGATGCAATATCCTGTTGTTCTTGATGTTTGGTCTCACACGCATGACCCTTTTTTCGAAGTTTTTCAAGAACCTTTCTCTAAAAGTTTTGGTTTACTATTTCGCCTGGAGTTCGCCTTTCGCTCTTTTTGGACAATTCCCTGGCTAATCAAAAAAGCAAATCGGCATGCATTTTATCTTCGACTTGCTCATTATTGCTTTTTTAGGTCTTGGAGAGCTTGGAGTGTGTGATTCCATGCTTTGGCGCTTGGTTTTCGGGTCGTCCTCAAATATCCAAATCTCATCACCAGTAATGACACGTATCATAACATTGGGATCATTTTCAATCGATCCCAAAAAGTCAAGACACCTTGTTCTCTTGATGTCCTTTTGTGACTGATGATATCCTTATTATTTATATTTTTGTGTATTCTATCAACATTTGGTCGGTTCTTGAAGATGAAGGCCTTCCGCTGCGTGGTTCATCTTCAATCGACGCTCTTCCTTCTGAGAGTGCCTTAAACCACCGAAAAACCTGGGATCTTGAAAAAACACTGTCTCCGTAGGCGTGTTGCAAAAGTATCCGTTGCGCGTTGTCCAAGTCTGAAGCAAAACCTGATAACACACCGTTGCTCACTCACGTAGTGTCACTCACAAACAATCACAAAGAACAAACAAATGATTTTAACAAGAAACTTGTACTGAAGGTGCATGTTACCCTACCGCTCTTCCAAGTCCCGTCTCCGCAGTGTTGCTAGATCGGGCGCTACGTTGTCAGTCTCATTACTTAATTTACACACCTCGTAACCTCGTTTAATAAAAAATCACCTGGATTAATGGAACTTTCTAAACTTTTTTCCTGCACAACTAATCCCTTAAATGCCGGCAATCAATAACGACCGCGATTCTAAATGAGAATACGCGTTATTGATGGGGTTCTTTACCGGATTATTGACGAAAAACGAGATTTTGATGTATTTAATTCGTTGGCAGACTCAGACGTAGACAACACTTTTGTTTTGTTTGTTTGAAGATTGATTCTAGTTCTTAGGGAATTAATTTAGAATGAAGGGTGCGCACGAATGATTTATGATATATGTAGTATACATGTACAGTCAGGGCGTAAAGTCGCGCATAAATTCGATAAATATTCAAGATTTTTTTTTAAAAACGCTCAGACACGTGCATAAAATTTTTCTTTTGCCGACTTTTTGACGTACCTAATTTGTTTTTTTTTATTGACAGCTGTCAAAGATATGACGTCATCGATACTTTTTTTTAGATAACAACATATGTCTTGTGATACATCATTTGAAAGCTCTTATTTCACGCAGTACGCTCCTAAATTTTGGCGCGATTCTATTAAGCCATTTTAAAATGGCAGCCCATGAAATGTTATTATCCATAAAACACGAAGGAAAGTTTATTTAAAAAATCTCTCTGACACAAAAGGTTATACAGCTATTTGACATAACACACTCTCAACAGTTATCCAGAATTCCAGAAATTGAGAATAGGTAATATAAAGCGCATTCCTAATTATTTTAATTAAATTCATTATTTATATTAATCTTTAAACGAAGTATTTCTGTTCTGGGTCGATGGATTGGGGAAAGGGGTCAATTCGAGTTTCCTTCTAGGTCGCCTGACCTAACCCCTATGGATTTCTTTTTGTAGTGTTCTTTAAAACATAGCGTGTATGTAAATAAGAAATACAGTGCGCCCGTTTTTTTTTTTTTGGAACCACCCCTATAACTTTGGAACGGGAAGTCGGATAAATTTGAAATTTTGGCAAATGATCAACTTTTGCTACGTGCATAATTAGATGAACTGGCATTAAAACTACTCCAAAGGCGTGCGCTATAGGGCACTTTAAAGGGTCACTTTTTTCAAGAACTAACATGAGTGTTTGGAGTGGATGAAATCCAATGACATATTCTTATTCAGCACTAGAATAAACCTCCTGGTGCAAAAATTCAAGTACCTACCGTTACTAGTTATCGAGATACAGTGTGTTTGTTTTTTTTGGGCCACCCCTATAACTTTGGTACGGGAAGTCGGATCCATTTGAAATCTTGGCAAATAATATCGGCAAGTAACTAATCCCTGCTACGTGCATAATCAGGTAAGTTGGTGACAAAATGACGCCATAGGAGTGCGCTCTAGGGCACTGTAAACGGTCATTTTTTTCAAAAACTAACATGAGCGATTGGAATGGATAAAATCCAATAACCTCATCGCATTCAGCACTACAATAGACCCACTGGTGCAACAAATCAAGTACCTACCGTTACTAGTTATCGAGATACAGTGTGTTTCTTTTTTTGGGGGCCATGCCACCCCTACATCTTTGGAACCAGGAGTCGAATCCATTTGAAATTTTGGCAAATAGTCTAGGCAAATAATTGATCCCTGCTACGTGCATAATTAGGCAAGTTGGTCACAAAATTACTCCAAAGGCGTGCGCTCTAGGGCAATTTAAACGGTCACTCTTTTTAAGAACTAACATGAGCGATTGGAGTGGATGACATCCAATTACATATTCTTATTCAGCACTAGAATAAACCTTTTGGTGCAAAAAATCAAGTATAAGAGTTTGTTATTTGTTTGATGTTAATCATTTATTTTTTCCTTTATTTCTAGTTTTCCAAATTATTAATTAATTGTCTTCTTTGTTATTGTTTTATTATTTGTTTGTTATTAATATAGGCGTATGCAATATTACTTTGTGTAAATAACTAATAGTACAAAAATAAGATAGGAACCATCCACAGGAACCATAAGATTTGCTCCAAAAAAAAAAAACAGACATGCTGCATCTCAATAACTAGTAATGGTAGGTACTTGTATTTTGTCACCAAAGGGTTTATTCTAGTGCTGAATAAGAATATGTCATTGGATTTCATCCACTCCAAACGCTCATGTTAGTTCTTGAAAAAAGTGACCCTTTGAAGTGCCCTAGAGCGCACGCCTTTGGAGTAATTTTGTGACCAACTTGCCTAAATATGCAATTATTAGCAGGGATTAATTATTTACCGAGATTATTTGCCCAGATTTCAAATGGATCCGACTCCTGGTTCCAAAGGTATAGGGGTGTCCCAAAAAAACAAACACACTGTATATCGATAACTAGTAACGGTAGGTACTTGAATTTTTGCACCAGGAGGTTTATTCTAGTGCTGAATAAGAATATATCATTGGATTTCATCCACTCCAATCGCTCATGTTAGTTCTTGAAAGAAGTGACCCTTTAAAGTGCCCTATAGCGCACGCCTTTGGAGTAGTTTTAATTCCAGTTCACCTAATTATGCACGTAGCAAAAGTTGATCATTTGCCAAAATTTCAAATTTATCCGACTTTCCGCTTCAAAGTTATAGGGGTGGTTCCAAAAAAAACGGGACACACTGTAGATGACTTAAAAAATAGAATAAGATACGAAATTAAAAAAAATTCCGTTGACATCATAACGTTGTTGAAGAAGAATGAAGAAAGATTTATATTATTTATTTTCAATTTCTGGAATTCTGGATGACTATTGAGAGTGTGTTATGTCAAATAGCCGAGCAAATAGTTGTAGGACATCTCGTGTTCGAGTGGTTTTTTAAATACACTTTCGGCAAATAAAAAATTTAATTGACGTGTCCGAGCGTTTTTCTAAATAAAATATCTTTTAATTTTTATCGAATTTATGTGCGACTTTACGCCCTCTGTATATTTCAACCTTTCATTTCAACAAATTATTAGTGGCGGCTCGTCAGGGGAGGCAGGGGAGGCAGTGCCTCCCCTGTGAAAATTGCAAATAGGTTTTTTTTTATATAAACCTACTAGACTTTCATTTAGTTTAATAAAATTAACTATATTTAATCATATTTTATTATATTTTATTTTTAAATTCATATATTGGTTAAAAAATTAATTTCTAAAAATGAAAATATTAATAAACATACCTACATATGTCAAAGGAGTTCCTGCACTATTATATGCAACATATTAGCCCTCATAAACGACCAAGCGCTTAGTCTATCGCCGTGGTGGCAAGCCTCCGATGCCAATGTTTTCACATATGTATTTATACCGAATATGGGGTTTCGTGCTTCGCAACCACTTGCGTTGCTAATAAATTTAACCCTTAACTCCAGGGGCATTAAAGGTCATTTAAAAAACTGCATAGCGGAGGCAAACACGCCCACCTCCCACCTCTCACACGTGACAGCGCAGAAAGCCGGTTATTTGATTTCATGAACCTAACAACCTAACCTACAAAACTTAATATCTTTTATTGTTCTGTGTTTTGGAAAGTGTCGTTATTCTTGCCGTTTTTTTTGAGTGTTTTGAGTGGTATAAGAGGATAACAATTATTGAAAGTGTTCCATATTACTTCATTAGGTAAGTCATTATTTGAACGTGTTATTTAATTAACTGTGCAACATTGTAATGGAGGTAACTGGCGAGTGTAGCAGTTTGTTTCATAAAAATAACAATACGAGTTGTAATGATACTCATATATTCGAACCTGCAATGATACTGTTGAGTATCATATACAAGTACAAGTACAAGTACAAGTTTAGTCTTAAGAGGATAAATTATTTGTTAAAGATTTAAAAGTACCACTGCCAGATCTAAGTAAAACTCTAATTAACACGTTCAATGCCCATGACGATATTGTGTCGGCGTGAGCATTTTATTAGCAGTGCCCAGTGCCCACGATGCACGTGTCAGCACTGTTGTCTAGATATTAAATGTTCTATTGAAAAATCGGCACTGTAGTTGAGGACTAGATGCGAAAGGGGTAAGT
Organism: Aromia moschata; assembly: GCA_029963805.1. Lineage (NCBI taxonomy): Eukaryota > Metazoa > Arthropoda > Insecta > Coleoptera > Cerambycidae > Aromia > Aromia moschata. Next base: position 82,815 of record JAPWTK010000822.1, on the reverse strand, counting down.
TGTTAAAGGTTGTAAAAATATTTATCTGTACGTGGTCTCACATTTACGTTTATTTTAATACCATTAAATAGTGTGGGCATTGAACGTGTTAATCAGGGTAAGCAGGCTCGTAGTATTGTTACGTGCTATGATAAATGCAAATGGCAGTGGCGGCTGGTGATAAAGGGCACAGGCGCACGTGCCCAGCCCAAATTTCAATAGAAAATATTTCTTTTGTGTTAATTTACTATAAATTACAGTTACAATAATATCAATTAATTGTATACGACAAACTATTCATATTCTAATTATTATTCCTTTTATACCACAAATAATTATTTTTATCATTATTTGTGGTATAATGACAGACTATCGATCGAGTACCGAGCCACCGTAGTCTGAATTCCTCGCATTTCGTGCGCGTGGGCGAGGGCACACAGTTTCCCAGCCCTCGTTTTTATCGGGCTTTTTCGGTGACTGGTAAAGTTTGGCGACCATTGCAGACAAATCGTCGTTAAATCGGTCGAAAATCAGCTGAACGGGTCACACTTGTTGAGTGACCGTTTTTAGTTTTATTATTTATTTTCTTCGCTGAGAAGTGTGTTCTTACTGTTTTTGATTGTGAAACGTTTCAAAATGAATTCTGTGGACTTTTTATTGACTAATAAAGATATTACACACGTGATCCGAACGGAAATTAAACGGTTAGGAAGGCACACCCGATTTGATTATTTCCAAAACAGACGTAGGAAAATCGCGAAATTATTCACGAAATTTTAATAGTAGTGTCTACGACATATTTAAGTGGTTATGTGGGTGTCCTAAAAGAAACAAACTGTTTTGTTTTATTTGTTTAGTGATGGGTGGCAACCAAAGTGCATGGACTCAAGAAGGGGTGAGTGATTTAAAACATTTAAATGAACGAGCTAAGAAACATGCTATCTACAATGAAAAACATTTACATAACATCTTAGATTTTAGTGTGTTGGGCAAGGTAGACATAAGGCAACAGCTTGATAGTGCTTATCGTGAAAATATAAGACGTCACAATGAAAATGTGAATAAAAACAGACATATTTTAAACCAAATAATTAATTGTGTTAAATTTTGTGAAACAAATCCGGGACTTTAATGAAAAGGCGATTAACATTTTTGTGAACAATAAGGACAAGCGAGCCGATTTCCTCTACAAGAACGGTAGGAAGATACCTATATCAAATTTTTTTCACATGTTGCCACCCATTATTTTAATAAATTTAAGCCCTCAATATTCGTGACTAAACATAATTTCAAAAAGCTACCAAATTCCAAAAATTATTCTTGTGAAAGTCTATAATTTTGTATAAAGAAATTTTTCATTGAAATTCTGAAGTGTCAGTAAAACGCATGACCTTGAAAATTTTAAAAATTTTGGTGCCATTGGTAGCTAATAAGTAATCCTACTGACACACCCTGTGCCCACTCATGTAACACACCCACGAGCCGCCACTGGCAAATGGCTAAGTGGTTCTTTAACTTTAAATAAATTATTGTGTGTAAAAAAATTGTGTTAGCCTTGTGTATTATTTTCAGATCGTGGAGAAGATGCTTGGATAAAGTCTGGATTTGATAAAATCTTAAAATTTTTATCTGGTTCACATTCAAAAAGTCAGGAACATATTAATTGTGTTTATAAATTACATCTTTCAGGCAAACAAAATATTATGAAAGTGATCAATTCAGCCCGTTAAATCGAAATTGACGCAGTCCTGGCAGAAATCCGTATTTTATTTCACTACATCTTTTAATTGTAAAATAATTTGACGGAAAATCTACATCTTCCCGATGGTTTTGCTGAACCAATAAAATATACACGGTGGAGACTTTAACTGGAATATATTCGCTAGTGGGGTGGTGAATGATTTTTTCAAAAAATTCCCGAGACACGTCAACTTTTAAATGTATTTACCTACATTTTGCAAGTAATGTGAAAAATATAGCCCTTCAGGGGTGGCTGAAACCACCCTCGACATGATTTTTTTCAAATGCAACCCTATGGCTTGTGACCCCTCATTGTAAAGCTGGTGGAAAGAGGAATCCAACGCACTGATCAAATTTTAATTTTTAGTATGTTTGTAGGGTTGCATACAATTAAAACGTAATTTTATAGTTTAATTTATTTTTAACGCAACAATTTCGTACTCAAAATGTGTGTTGTTTAGTTTTGGAATGTAAACCTTACTTTTCATATGTCCCCACAAAAAATTCCAAGCAATTTTTTGCCACAACTGATATTTGTTATTTTTTGCTAGTGTTTTTACACGGCCGCAAAGAGTAATTTAGTTTGTATGCTGTATTCAGAGTTTGAAACGAAGTGTTATTTCAAATTGTTGAAAATGTGTTATTTAACTGAATCACTAAAAATCGAAATTTTGATGATGATTGGATATGGTGATAGGGCGCGAACTCAATGCGAAGTTGTTCGCTTGTTTCGAGAAACGCATCCTGACTTGCCACCACTAAATCAAGGTACCATTAGTAAAATTGAGGCACAATATCGAGAGATGGGTCATGTCAGGAAAGTACCGAGTAAGAGGCAGGCTGTTGTTGATGACGACACGAATTTGAATTTGTTGCTTGCTCTAGAAGAAAATCCAATCACTCCAGCCCGTCAACTGGTCCGTGATAGTAATCTTAATCACAAAACAGTTTTAAAAATACTTAAATATGAGAAAAAACGCCCATATAAAATGCAAGCTGTTCAAGAGCTACTTGAAGATGATCCAGATCGACGAGTGGAATTTTGCGATTTATTGATGACTTGTATTGATCAAAACCAGTTATCTTTAGAGTGGATAGTTTTCTCTGACGAGGCTACTTTGACATAAAATGGGCACGTAAATCGCCAAAATTGTCGTTACTGGGCTGAAGAGAACCCCCATTGGATGAGGGAACTTCATACTCAGCGCTCACAGAAAACTAATGTGTGGGCCGGAATAATACAAGATAGAATTGTAGGACCATTTTTCTTTGATGACACTCTTAATGGAGCAAGATACTTGCGTTTACTCCAGCACGAACTAATGCCAGTGCTATGTCATTTATTTCCAAACCCCCTGTAACCCTAACTTGACCGACGAGAGGTTATCGTTTCAGCAAGATGGGGCCCCACCACACTATGCTGCCATGGTTCGTCAGTATCTGGACAGAATTTTTCCCGGTAAGTGGATTGGGAGGCGAGGTAATATTGAGTGGCCAGCAAGATCTCCAGATCTTACACCACTGGATTTCTTTTTGTGGGGACATCTTAAAAGTAGGGTTTACATTCAGAAACCCAACAACATAGCAGATCTGCAGGAAAGGATAAGAGAGGAAATCGGAAAAATAACACCGCAAATGTTGCATGATGTAAGGGACGAAACCTTCCACAGACTGGGATGCTGCCAACAAGTGAATGGTGCACATTTTGAACAATTGTTACGTTGAAAATAAATTAATTTTTAAATTGTTTTAATTGTATGCAACCCTACAAACATTCTAAAAATTAAAATTTGATCAGTGCGTTGGATTCCTCTTTCCACCAGCTTTACAATGAGGGGTCACAAACCATAGGGTTGCATTTGAAAAAATCATGTCGAGGGTGGTTTCAGTCACCCCTGAAGGGCTATATTTTTCATATTACTTGCAAATGTAGGTAAATACATTTAAAAGATGACGTGTCTCGGGAATTTTTTTGAAAAATCATTTACACCCCGCTAGCGAATATATTCCAGTTAAAGTCTCCACCGTGTATTAGGTACATGATGTTAGACAAATGTACTTAATATATATGCGGCATATTACTAACAATGTTAACCATCACAAAAATTTAGGAAACAAATATTTTTATAGAATATGTTTGCCTCCCAAAAACAAAAGTCACGGAGCCGCCACTGCAAATTATCATTTCTTAGGATACTCCAGAGTCATTTCAATAAAATTAAGGATTATGTGAAAGAAATCCAACCAAAAACAGATACCGCCTGGTCTAAGTAGTGACTCCATCGGCAGCAATTTCCCGCGGGTAATTTTCCAATCTATTTCCCGTCAGAAGCGTCTGCGACTGGCGACCGGTTATCTAACGCTGCCTTTTAGAGGCAGCGAAGAGGCATTAGCCGCCTCTTATCGCTTCCTCAGGCGACTCTGCCGCGTCGCCTCGCAAATTCGTCGCTGGGCGTCGCGACGCCGCGGGGCCCGGTGGGTGTCGAAAGGGCTTACGGTGCAATTTCCTCGACGCCGGCCGCGATGCTTTAATCTCATTCAACTTTCAAAGTTGCCGGAATAAATGCCGCGTGCCTACTAGTGAACTTAAAGTGCAGTACGTGTGAAAATCTGCGAGAAAACCAGGCCCGGAGTGGCTTTAAGGGAGAATATACCTTGTAAAGGACCCCGCACAAAACAAATGGAAAGTGGGCCCCTGTCGATTTGTATAAAAATTGATTATATGATAGTTCTCGATTTTCTGCATAAAAGTTCTCATCTGCCAAAAAAGATACTATGATTAGGATTCCAGATATAAAGGGATGAAGGTTGATTATTAGGCTATATTAGTGAATATGCCTAATATATTTTGCAGATCATAAAGTCCTGTATGTTCCTGTAGAGAGAGAGAGGAGAGAGAGGGAGAGAGGAGAGAGAGAGAGGAGAGAGAGGAGAGAGAGGAGAGAGAGGGGAGAGAGAGAGAGAGAGGGAGAGAGAGAGGAGAGAGAGGAGAGAGAGGAGAGAGAGAGAGAGGAGAGAGAGGAGAGAGGAGAGAGAAAGGAGAGAGAGGAGAGAGAGAGGAGAGAGAGAGGAGAGAGAGAGAGAGAGAGAGAGAGAGAGAGAGAGAGAGGAGAGAGAGAGGAGAGAGAGAGAGAGAGAGGAGAGAGAGAGAGAGAGAGAGAGAGAGAGAGAGAGAGAGAGAGAGAGAGAGAGATATTGTAGAATCATAATTATAAATTGTAGCTGCGCTTAGTCATATTTTTGTATTCCTTTGGGGAATTTAGGGGACCTTCACTTCAGAACACGAGTTTCCCTTGAATTATTATAGGGCCGGTATTGTACCGACTTTTAATTTTTTGACCATTTTGGTTTCCCGTGTAGGAAAATTTGACGGCATCCACGCTACTGGATTCAGAATCTCAGGTAAGGTTAATTTTTCTTTTTGTTGGTTATATACCACAGATTTAGTCAAATTGGTGAGAAAAAAAGGCCTTACTTGAGATTTGCTTAGCAATCATATTTCGATATGATATAGCCACCTATCTCTCTCGTTCCTATTTTAAGCAACAGGTTTATCTTAGGTTTTTTTGCATTTTTTTCTCGATTTTTTTTTAATTCCACAGCTAGATTTCATACTATATTTTCGGGGTTGCTCCACCGAGATTAATTTTAGTGATTTATTAATTTTATCGTTAAATCATCAGCTGCCTGAGCTTATACTGCTGTCCTAGACAGGGGAATAGTTTTATTTTCGAGATTCGTCCCTGACTCCATTGTCTTTTGAACTGATTACTGTAAAAAAATTTATTGTTAATATACCCATTGCTTTGATTTTTATTAAAAGTTAAGACAAAAGTTTCATATACCGATTGTCTCATTGTAAAACTATTTTTCTTGACTACCTTTTGTTAATTTAACTATTAGTGTAATTAGTACCGTAGATATACAGGGTGTCCTCTAATTAATGGTACACATCAAAACCACATACCTATTTCTCATGTCAAAATATTAGTAATTAGCCTTAGTCCAAAAGTTGATAATAACCAAGATACAGGGTGTCAAAGTTGAAATTTGGTTTTCCTTTTTTTTGTCAATAAATTCTGAATAAATAGGAATAATGACACGAAATTAGAGATTCAGGGTTTTTTTGAGGCGAGAAAGTCAAATTCGTTCATACATTTGACGTCACTAATAGAGGGCACCACCTATAGCACATCGAGGTTGTTTCAAAGGACATAACTATTTTACGGTTCACTGTATCGCTTTGACTATTAAAGACATCGATTCTTCTACATTTTTTACGTAAAAAAAGGTCCACTTTGTTGGAGTCGCTAGGATTAACCATTTTCGAGATATTTGAATTTGAAATTTCCTACGTGTACTTAATCTTGATTCAGAGATCTTAAATAGTTTTTTAAAGTAGGCCTTGCCTGAAACAAAATTAGAATAAAAACGAAACAAATTTTTTTACTGTCAATTTTAAGTTAAGTGCAAAATGCAGAGACATAATTTGTTTTCGAACGAGGAAATGCGGGATATGGTATGCGTATATTCAAAGGAAAATTTTAACGGACGTAGAGCCGATCGAAGATACTTAGAAATGTATCCAAATCGGAGACTTTCAAAAATTTTTACGACAGATTGGGAGAAACAGGTTCTTTTCGTCCCAAGCGAGATTCCGCAGGTCGTCCGAAGACTTTAAACCCCGAGCAGGAAGAAGAAATTCTGGTCCGTGTAGCTGAAAATTCTGAATTAAGCACAAGACACATTGCTATGGAAACTGGAGTAAGCAAGTCAACCGAATGGAGAGTTTTAAAAAAAAGAACGACTTCATCCTTATCACTTTATGCCTGTGCAAAATTTGATACAAGGTGATTTTCTAGCCCGACTGGTTTTTGCCAATTTTTGTCGACTTCAACAAATTGCTGACCCGTTAAGACATGTCGTGCACCGTAAAAAATGAAACGTTAACACCTTGTATCTCCTATATGAAGCTAGATAGACCATAATAATATATGTTTATAGGAACTTTTTTTCTCAAAATATCATGTTCTATCAATTGTTAAAGTCCTGCTATAAAAGAGTGGTTCACCCCAGGGAGAACCACTTTTCTGTAAAGTTTTGTACTTTAACAACCGATAGAACATGATATTTTGAGAGAAAAAGTTCGTATAAACATATGGTCTATCTAGCTTTATAAGGGAGATAGATGGTATCAAAATTTCATTTTATTGTTTAATATTTTCTGAACGGAAGACGTATTCACTTAATATTTTACACGTCTAATTTTACATATGTCTTAATCTGTAGGATCAACATTTTGTTCCTGTCGCAAATACTATACTGGATGTTCCTTTTTTTCGGGCGCTCAGGCTATTCTGCTTAATATAACTTTTTTATCGTATGCCACTGACATTATCTGATAGATATTTCTAAAATAACGGGTTCTTAGCAACGATTTTGATCTCTTGTAATTTTTCTCTAACTTCGACGGTTTTCGAGATATTGGTCGTGCTTTCTCTGAGGGTGATATCCTTTTTCAGTCAACGAAACAACATGGTGTGCTATGAAAAACAAAATGTAACAGTAACTGTCAAACTATAATAATCCGTTCGGTGGCATTTGTAAAATTGTCTAATTCATTTATAATCTTCATTTCAATATAAAAAAAAAGCTTTTGGTTACAATGCCACAAACAGTGGTTCTCCCTGGGGTGAACCATTCTTTTGTAGCAGGATTTTAACAATCAATAGAACATGAGTTGATAAAAAATTGATTTTGAGTTGATAAAAAAAGTTCCTATAAACATATGGTCTATATAGCTTCCTATGGGAGATACAGGGTGTTAAAGTTTCATTTTTTACGATGCACAATATGTCTTAACATGGATGAGATCAACATTTTTAATGTTCTTATCGAAAATACTATACTGGATGTTACTTTTTTCGGATGCCCAGGTCACTTCGTTCAAAAATAAAATGAAAACTAAAAATATAATTTTTCCGTTGCCATGTAAGGAGATGCATCATCAGCAAAAAAAAGACCAATATCTCGAAAACCGTCACAGTTAGCGAAAAATTGCAAGAAATCGAAATTGTAGCTAAAACATCATTATTTTACAAAATAAGGTCAGTGGCGTACGATAAAAAAGTTCTGTTAATTTAAATGACCTGGGCACCTGAGAAAAGCAAATTCCAGTATAGTGTTTTTGAAAAAATCAATAGAAATTGTTGCTCCTATTGAGGTTAAAGCGTGTGTAAAATATTAAGCGAAAATATCATTCCGTTCAGAAAATGTAAAATAAAATTAAAAAAGCTGAAATTTTAACACCTTGTCTCTCCTTTATGCAGCTAGATAGTCCATATGTTTATAGGAAGTTTTTCTCTCAGAATATCGTATTCTATCGAATATTAAAGTCCTACTACAAAAAAGTGACTCACCCTGTATAATTTGGATATCAAAATGTTTCGCTCAAAATTGGCATATACGCGTAAAATGTCATTAGGAACATAATTTCTTAGTGACATTTTTCGAAATATTAATAATTTAGGCCATTTTCTAAAGATTTTTTTCAGCAAAAGTTTTTATCAAACTCTAGTATTAAAAAAATCCCATATGGTTCCAACTTTATGGAGGACACGTATACCCCGTAAAAGAACCCATTACATAATGTGACAGCCTTGATAGTTCCATAATGTTATAAGTTATAGACTTAGGATTAAGAAAAAAAATATGTTTTTTTTGCTCGGCCAACTTTGATGGCGTTTTTTTAATTACTGTTTACAAACATTTATTCCAATCTTTCCTTCTTAAAATTTCAGCTTAAGCTTTTTTTTCTCTTATTATTCCTGTTATTTATTGTTGTAACTTTTATGGACAAATTGACTACTTCTTTCGGTTTAAGTGCTATCGCGGTAATTTCATTAACCGCAAAGGTAAATGAAATATAATGTGGTAATTTTTAAGACTACATGTCTTAAATATTACCACATAAATCTAAATTTTCGCTTACGAAGGTAATAAAGCAACCACGTAACCGACGTTCCTACACCAACTCATTACTGCCCTAATGGTTAATTTGAGCCTTAATTAAAAAAAGACAACATTGTAACATCGTCCGACCCCGCGATAATGTCACGTCTTTTGGAGACATTCATTGGCCGCCATTATTTATTTTTTGCTTAATGACTTTTTTGGCAACAGCTGGGCGCTGGTACATAGTGACAGTGAGCCGTTATATCCTCTTGTACAGGGTGTCTGCTCGAAACCATTCATTAAAAGTATTACGGCTTCTAGAAATGACTTTTGAAAATTTGGACTTAAGCTAATAGGTCTATGGCGGACTTATTTTCAAGATGGCTGCACTTCCGATCGTACCGGAAGTCGGAATCAAATTTCTTAGTGCCGTTACACACTTATGCGGACCGTCCGCGCTCCGCCCTCCGCACGCGGAATCCGTCCCGCACCTATTGTTTTCACATTTGTGCGGTTGCTAGCGCGGAGGAGGATTTGTTCCCGGCGCTCTCGCCACGACTGTAGTCGCGAATAAATAACCTGCTGAGAACAATTGTGGCGAAACTTAAAAAAAGTCGATTTTGAGTTAAGCCCACCAAAGGACCTCAAAATGGGTCCTCTTTCATATGCAATAGAGGCGAAAGGTCATTTCATTTCTTTCCTGCTGATAACGGTAGATACCCCTTGACAGTTGAGTAGAAATGGTCTCAACGATGTGTGCGATAGAGACGAAACTCAGTTCGTCCTGACACGTTTTTATGTAACACAAAGAATAATAATTATCTAGGTAATATGTAAGGTTTTACATTTTACTCCACCTTTTAAGACAATCCGTTTTGTTATATTGGCTCTAAGATTTTATCTTGTGAAGTGGATAACCACTAAAGAACTGAATGATTACCTACTTTTATAATTTTTTAGGAAAAAGAACTGATTCAGTAACAAAGACAAAAAAAAATAAGATGAAAAAGTTAGGAGGATTTTTTGTGAAAAAAATTAAGATGTCCTTTAAAGACAAAAATGTTAATACTGCTCTTCACAAAGATTGTAATTGTCAATCATACATTGCAGAGCTGCTCTATCACAGCTTATTATATTTAAGTGTTCACGATTTTGATTACATTGGTTCCTACATTTTGACAAGTTAGGATTGAAGCGAAAAAAAATTCTGCTTGAAGTAAAAAGATTTCATGAAAGTAATTTCAGTTCCTGTGAAAAAAAAAACAATGTGAGACTATTTAAAGTAGGTAATAAAGGACCTGTTCCTTTCAGAAGTCTTTAAAGGTATTCGTAGCCAAGTTCAATATTAATTTGTTTTATTATATTACTTTTATTTTAAATGAAACATATTATGTTGGTCTGTTATTGTGTATTTAAGTCACACCAAACACTTAAAAATGATCTAAACATTGAAGCAATAGTGGTGAACTCAGAAAAAAAATGAAAAAAACGGAATTTTGTATTTGAAAACTGTTCTATTAGTTACAAATGAAGCACACATTAAAAAAAAAAAAAAAGATCCAAAATGTGTACCTAATGAACCGTAATAGGAGTTTAAAGTTTTGGCAAAACTTGAAACGCGAATGTCTCAGAACGGCTGTTTTTTAGTTTCGCCACTATTGTTCTCAGCAGGCGAAATAATCCCTGCTTCTGTCCGCGTGCGGTATCCGCAGAACTGTGTATGCACCCACCTGTCTCTGTGGATTTAATAGACACGGATGACCCGCAGCGCGGAGGAGCCACGCGGACGGCTCCTCCGCGTGCGGATCGTCCTGTGTCACCCCTTATGCAAAAATCCAAAGGATTGAGGTCCGGGGAGCGGGCTGGCCAGTTTACAGGTCCTCTTCGACCAATCCATCGATTGGCATACACCTGATCCAAGTGACTTCGTCGTGCATAAACCATAACTGTTGCCTAATTTGAATGGGAATGTTTTCAAGAAGAACAGGTAATTCTTCATGAAAATGACAATATGAGACCATCTAATCGCAGTAGAAGAAAATAGGGACCTATTAAATGACTGTCAATAATTCCGAGCCACACATTTAATGAAAATTGATACTGATGATTTCCTTCAAAAAAGCCATAGGATATTCCTCGACCCAAGTGTGATTATTATGAAAACTAATAGTCTCTTGAGAAATTCGCCTCTCAGTAAATAAAATATTTCTTAAGAATTGTCAGATGCGCTTGGCCGATCATGTTAATTAACCATTGACAAAAAACCACACGCGGTAAAAAATCTCGAATCAGTAATGCCTGCACCCGTTGAAGGTGATAGGGATATAACTGTTGTTCTTTTAAAATTCTAAAAACTACCGAATGGCTTATATTTAGGGTACGACTTATTTTCCTGGTACTAGTTTCTGGGGATTCTTCGATCAAATTAAGTACGTCTTCTTCCAAAGCTTCAGTTCTGACTTCTCGGGTATGGCCAGAGTCATGACTCTTTTCAAATTTACCAAATTCCCGCAAGCGTTGGTGAATATTTGTGAACGTAGTATGACGGGGTAATCTACGTTCTGGGTACTGTTCGCATAAATTCTTTGCGCTTTCAATGCATTACCGTTAGCATATCCACAACCTCCTCTATTGAAAGCCGTACTGAGAAAAAGGCAACGTCGCATTCCGCTCGACAAGAAGTCTGATTCAAATAGAACAGACCCGGTCATAATGACTGTCCGTGACTGTCGATCGATTGTTACTTTTCCAAAAAATGTAATTTTGGTAAATTCGTATCAGTTCTTTGGTCATAGAAAACAAATGTTTGATCAATGTTTTTTTTTAAATTAAGCCAGGTTCTTCCAAATGTTTTTAAAAATATGAACACAACCAAACGTCAGAAATATAGTTTTTTTCAATACATGAAGGATTTGGAAAATAATTGTTTGTTTTTGATAATACTTGATTGTACTTGCTTTGTTATTTCCGCCATTTCAGTTCCCTTAATATTTTGCACGGGTAATAGCTTTACTACCTTTTTTGTGCTTCCAAATGGAGCAGAAATCATGAAAGTAAGGACAGTTTTAGCCAAATTAGTAGAATTTGTATTAACGGCACAACCAATAGTATTTTGTGCCCTGTAATCTAATCTAGCAGTTATATAAATTTCATCTATTAATAATACTAGAACTTTTTCTAATGAACATAAAGATTTACTGATATTTAAAAGGTAATTTTTATTTCTCTGATCGGAATTAGCTGACACCTGCAGTGAAGATGATATTGATTGTAAATATCTTTTATGTGGTAATATAAAATAGTCTCGAATTAATTCATAGCATGAAGGAGACTGACTATATAAAATAAATGCCATTACAATAGTCGAAGATGAATATGTTGGTTTTTGGTTAGTAACACAGGTCTACAAAAAAAAAGTTCTGTCTTTGCGATCAGACCCATCATTTCCTATGGATTCTGATACACTGAAACCAAATTTGGCAAAAAAATTCTACCGCATCAATTTTTCTCTCCACCCCCATATAACCCCCATAAACTCTTATAGAGGGAATTTTTACAAAAAATATTTTTTATAGTGGTTTCTTGGGTCGTTGATCACGAATCTGAAGTCAAGAATAAATTTCGACTTAATGACAGCTGTAAAGAAGCTGTCAAATTTCACTAACAAGTAAAAAGTTGATATTAAATGCATATTATTAAGTTTTTTGGGTTGCTGATTACGATTCTGAAATCAAAAATGAATTATGTCAAAAATCATTTTTGACACAACACATATTTAATGCAATTTAATAAACAGTAATCACCGAATTGACACCAAACAATTGATTTTTCATTACACTTTACCCGAAAAAAACCGGCGCGAACTGCTTTGTTTATATCGAAAGAAGTTAACTGACCAGAATCTATGGGACCGCTAGCTACGTTGCCAGATTTCGTTGAGCACGGCTTTCTATAGAGGAGGTTGTGGCATATCCATATGTAAAATGCATATCTGCCATTGCAAAATTCGAAACGTTAACCATATTTTCGGTTTACCAACTATTTTCTTCACAAAATCACAAAATTTGCGAAAGAGTAAGAAAAAGTAACAGTAAATAACATTTCACAATTCCTCTTTCAGTTGTTTCTATGCGTTCCATTGTAAACAACCGGCAACTAGATCTTACGGAAAAATACCCTCGCGTTAAACAGCTCGTCTTTTTTGAAAATGCATTGCAATACATTTACTTTGTTTTCTCATTTATCTCTAACTTTTCGAAAAACTTGAAGAGATCAAAAAGTTAGTAAATGAATGGGACTTTTTAGATATACTTTTTTATTTTAGAATTTTTGGAGGGTCGTAACTTTTCAGGGAGGGTATTTTCAAAAAATTTTATATCGAAAACCCCCCTTAATTTTCATGGGAGAATTTTTTCGATGTTATTTAGATATACCCTGATAACGGAAATTTTAGGATTCGCCTTGTGTGGGTGTCAATTATGAGGTAATACTTTACGTTATTTCTCTGAGTGTACTACGAGCCCTAACAATTAAATGTTCGGACAAACGCATTTTTCGCGTATTGGACTGTTTTTATGTATAATGAAGCAAACATTGACTAATGCAGCTGACAGTACATAAGAGCTTAAAGAATTTAAAAATATATTTTAATTAATATTTTCAAAAACCAAATTAACAATGTCACAACTTAACCAAAAAAATAAAATGTAACAAAATAACTGGCAACTAAATGTTCGGAAAATATGTTTTATATTTTAAGTATTAGTAATGCGTTACGTCACCTTTTGCCTTAATTATGGCCCAAATTCTTGCAGGCATTGTTTCAACCAAGCCTTGACAGAGTTCTGGCGAAAAGGTGTCCCAAATTTCACCGACTTTTTCCTTCAAAGTAGAGACCATTCTTTGAGGATCATCCCTCAAAACTCTTTTTTATCTTATGCCACAGTGTTTCAGTAACATTTAGGTCGGGGCTCTTTGGTGGCCATGATATGACTTTAATATGCTGTTCCCAGAACCACTTTTTTCGTCTTTTTTTGCAGCATGGGAAGCTGCGCCGGCTTGTTGGAATATGAAATTATTGTCTGGGCACATTTTATCCTGAACAGTCGGGAATAAGCTATTCGTATATATTTGTATATATTTGTCAGCGTTGACGGTACCCTCTATGACCTCATACTGTCCCAAACTTTTAGCAGGCATACATCCCTATATCATAATATCCTTCGGGAATTTTACGGTTCGTTTTAGGCAGTCCTTATGAAAGGCTTCACATTTTGTTCTTATTACTCTTTTTCTATGATCGCCTACGCAGACATCAAATTTGGACTCGTCACTGAAAATTAGTTTTGACCAGTCTTCTATAGTCCACGATACCTTAGATTTGGCCCAATTCAGTCGATTTTTTGTGCCTCAGATAATAAAGACTTTTTTTTAGCCTACGATCATTTACGAAAATTCAAAAACTAAAAATTTGAAAAATAAAATTGTAATTCCTTATAAAAATAGCCCAGATGGATGAATGTATTTTCTGCAACATTCTTGGGATAGCCTTTCTCCTGTTTCAGAGTTCCATTGCGCTGTTATATCCCTTAAGGTGTTCCGTCGACTTTTTTTGCAAATTTTCACCAACAGTCTTTGGCTCCTTTCAGTAACAAGTCTGGGTCTTACAGGACTTTTACTATTTACATCCAAATTTCCAGTCTCCCGGTAATACTTTAATATATCCCCAACAGTAGACTTTGCAAAGCACAATTCTTCCGCAATTTCGCGGATTTTTTTGCCACTGCGGTATTTTTTTTACAATGCTGCCGCAATTTTTGACCAGTCGCACGTCCACGGCCCATTTTTATTTAAAAATAACGAATATTCGCAAAAACTACCAGAAATCATCTGTGACTGACACATCTAATTGTGAAATTAAAATGGTTACCGCGGCAACAACAAATTTGTATTTATTTTTTGGGGCAGGTTTCTCGATTTTCCGAACATTTAGTTGTCAGCATTTTTAACAGATTTTTATATCTTTGGCCATAAATTCATAAAAAAATCCAAGCTAATAATAATTTTCAGCATAGTATTATCTTGCAAATGTATTTTTTTATCCATTTTAGGTTTTTAAAGCGTGGTTGTAAATTTTTGCATGGCAGGTATAATTTTTTTTGAAAAAATGCGTTTATCGATCATATAGTTGTTAGGGTAATTTTACGTAAATTTAATAAATCTCAACGTTATTCCCAAAACTGACACCGTCTGCCCGTACCAGGAAATATATCCAGGTGTATCGCTTCGAGTTTTTTTTTTCTGAAACCCTAGACAACGCTAATATTTCTTCCGTTTTCGGATATATCAGCATTTGCCACCCCTTACACGCCATTCAATTCGCCGTGGGAATGATTTATGGCGTTTCGCATTTCGGACAGTATATATG
The DNA here is from genome assembly GCA_029963805.1 of Aromia moschata. NCBI lineage: Eukaryota > Metazoa > Arthropoda > Insecta > Coleoptera > Cerambycidae > Aromia > Aromia moschata. Next base: position 67,715 of record JAPWTK010000822.1, on the reverse strand, counting down.
GTCTTCGTAAGCATAATTTATTTCCGTGTCCCAAATAAAGTTAGCACCCTTCGAATACGGCCGGTTTTATATTCGTAGGCCCGGGGTGAATGCGTAGGAATACTTTAATATTCGAATGTTAGTTTAAAGTAGATAAAATTCGAGTCGTAGGTTTTTGATAAAGGTGTTTTATGACTTGTATTATGAATAAAGTTGGCGGAAACAAGACACGCCACAGAGGCGTACGCGTCATAAGTGTCATACGCGGAAGTAACTAGTAGCCTTCCGCACGTTAGCTATATTTTACTGTGAAATTATATCACACTACTATACAACTTATTGCATACAGCGGAGGTAATACAACAGCCAGTGGCGGCCGGTGGAATTTGACTGGCTCGTATTTCCGTAAGGTGGCATGGGTCCCACACCATAATTTAGGGGGTGGTTACTAAACCTAAGTAGAAGGATTTAATGGCAAAAAATCTTCAGAGAAAACGTGCGAAAATATTTTTCAAAAAATGGCTGCCGGTGGAATTTGACAGGCTCATATTTCCGTAAGGTGACATGGGTCCCACACCATAATTTAGGGGGTGGTTACTAAACCTAAGTAGAAGGATTTAATGGCAAAAAATCTTCAGAGAAAACGTGCGAAAATATTTTTCAAAAAATGGCTGCCGGTGGAATTTGACAGGCTCATATTTCCGTAAGGTGGCATGGGTCCCACACCATAATTTAGGGGGTGGTTACTAAACCTAAGTAGAAGGATTTAATGGCAAAAAATCTTCAGAGAAAACGTGCGAAAATATTTTTCAAAAAATGGCTGCCGGTGGAATTTGACAGGCTCATATTTCCGTAAGGTTGCATGGGTCCCACACTATAATTTAGGGGGTGGTTACTAAACCTAAGTAGAAGGATTTAATGGCAAAAAATCTTCAGAGAAAACGTGCGAAAATATTTTTCAAAAAATGGCTGCCTCCGGGAAGATCTTGGAAACGATTTGCAAAATATTTGCGAAATAGTTTTTTTCATAATCGCCGAGTAAATATAAAGTCTTTTTATACTTTTTATACGTGATTTTTGCAGAATTTTTATTTTGCTTGAAGATACAACTATGTAAGATCTCACAGACGAAATGTTGGGATGAAATAAAAATTCAAATTACCATAACTTTTACAGATCTCAAGAATGTAAGATGTAATAAGATGTCAAGAAAATCACAAGTATAAAAAGACTGTATTTACTCAGTGATTATGAAAAAAATATTTTCAAGCCGCACAGTGGATCGAGCCAATGCATTTTAGTGGACATAACCCAATTATGCAAAAATCGTTATTTGATATATTTTTCTGAATTATTGTTTTCTAAAAACTCCAAATTATATAAAAATAAACATAAAATATTTTTTGTTAATTCACGTAGCAGTACAGGGGGCATTTTTGGCGAAGAAAATTTGATTTTTATTGTCTCTACAAAACTGTGTTAAATATTAAAGAGCATATCTCCATACTTGACCACAAACTTAATGTTTTTATTATATTTTTACTCAATATGATGCATTAGCTTGCAAATAGTCAAGTTACTATCATATCGTCACTTATTTAGTAATAATAATAATACAAATTATTTTTATTCTACAGTGAATTACGAAATAAAAGTTTTGTCTTGAGTTTAAAAAAAAATGCTTAAATTTGCACATTGCTTTACAAACGTTATTGAGGTCAAAGGTTCCTTAAAGAGATTTGCTGCAACTAGGCGCAACTTTAGAAAATACAGGGTGGTCATAGGTAATGATGCATAGTGCAACAACAGATTCGTCCAGTCAAAGTGATGTGACTCACTGTTTTCAAATTTTTACGTGTAATTGGACTGACCAGAAGCACCATCGAACCCACATTTACCTATGAGAGCTAATTTACCGGTGACATATAGACAGTGAGTGATTCTAGAATTCTTCTCTTCCTATGTGATGCAAAAGGGACTGCAACATGATTCTTGAAAAGTTACCACTATAGAATTTTGTGGAGAATCTTAAAATTTAAGATCGTTTACACATTTAACGTGTATATAAATCATAATTTATCTTCTATTTGAAACCCAATAAACTAAAACTGAGCTTCGGGAAAATAAGTGAATTATTTATATTGCCACCGTATCTGTCATCATTTGGGTTAATATTTTTTTAGTGTGCGATTTTTAATTATAATTACGTTAAATTTATTTATTTCCAAATAGAACATGGAAAACCTAAAAATCCTCTTCTTTAAACAGTTAATTCCTTTGCAATTGTTTCGGCTTGATTCGTCTTGATTCGGCTTCGTTCTACCGACGCTTCGGATCACGCGCACTATATATTATATTTCGACTGTTTACAGTTCGAATTCGGACTAGAAACTTTGGGAGCATATTCTACAGATGATATACTTTCAATTCAAGCAAAAAAAAACAAATCGATTTTTTTGACCCTCTAATGTAGGCGGTCCCCTTAAGACAAAAGAAAGAATTCAAGATCTAAGAAAAGAAAATGTCGAAGAACTTTCGTTTGCTAAATTGGTAAAAAACGGGTATTTATGAAAATCAAGATCTTAATGAGGTATTTAAATTTTTAAGACAAAATCCCCAACATGTGGAAAAAGTAAGACATTTTATAACAAAAAACACATTTTATAATTCATGTAGAGTGTTTCTAGTTCAATGTCGTTTAATGTACCGGGTGGGCAAATTTCGATGTTTTTATAGGGTATCTCGGTAACTGTAAGGGCTATGGAAAAATGAACCCACCTTTCCCGACCTCTTTTTTCGAGATAAATTCATTGGTGAAAACCAGAATTTGCTATATCTTTTCGTTTTCGAGTTGTAAACGAAAATTGATTTTTTTGAGTTTTCGATTGGTGTCGATAACTCGGTTGTTTGTAAAATTAGAAGAAATCTGTTTGCACGTTCTACAGGCACTTTTTTAAGTAGAATAGGATTTCCTTAACAGATTTTTTATATCTTGTGTAGTTTTCGAGTTATGGCATAAACTTCTATTTTTTTTAAATGGAAACCATAGTTGGCTATGATTTAGCTAAAAAGAGGATTTTTTTTCTCTTTACAACGATATATAGTTTGTGGGGTCTATGATGAGTGTTTATGCGGAAACAGTTAAAAATTTTAATTTTTTGTATAGGTATACTTACTTTGTTTTTTCTTTGCAGGAAGAGTAAGTTTCTATAGTAACACATTGTTACAACAATGTTTTAATAATAATAACCGTTGCTATGGAAATTTACTCCTGCGAAAAGTAACATAAATACATAGTAACAGTCGTATATAATGAATGGTATATTAAACTTAAATAACTAATTATGACATATTAGTGACTAATTAATAATTAATTATAACATATTCATAACAAGAAAGTTTAACACACTTAACAATCAAATTTGTAACAAATAATGTATGTAAAAAATACGATACAATATATTTTACAAAAACAAAACTAGACAGATTAAAAAAAATACGAGCATGATTATTTACCTAAAGTTTTCAAATTGTCGTCCGTTGTTTGCGATGCACAGTTCACATCGCTTTGAAACACTTTTTGTTGCATTATAGATGTGAATATTTGAAACGGAATTCAGACAGTCTATAAGATTTTCTCTCAGTTGAACCAGTGTATTATTTGTCTTTTTGTATAAATTGTCTTTAATGGTTCCCCAAAAAAAAGAAATCTAACGGTGAGAGATCTGGCGACCGAGGAGGCCACTTTACTGGCCCATTGTTCCCTATCCATTTCTCCCCAAAATTAGTATTTAATAATTCCGAGATTAAATTAGTATTATGGGGTGGTGCCCCGTCTTGTTGAAAAAATACATGTCGTCTTTCGTTAAGTGGCAAGTTGTCTAAAAATTCTTCTACTATGTGGTAGTTTATCATATTGTAATACCGTTGACCATTTAAATTGTCATCATAAAGTTGGTAAGCTAAAATGCGGTTATTATATAGGGCACACTATACACTAAAACCGAAACGTCCTTGATTTTGAACATCAACAGTCTGATGAGGATTTTCTTCAGACCAATAATGTTTGTTGTGTCGGTTGAAAATTCCGGCACTACTTACGTAACTTTCATCTGTCCAAATGATATTTTTAAAAAATAATTGGTCTTGCTCAATTTGTTGTAGGTACCAATTGCAGAAATCCAGTCGGCGTTCAGGATCAGTTGGAAGGAGCTGTTGTTGTTTCCTTATTGTATAAGGTCTAAATTTGTGTTTTTTTAAAACTGAAAGTGCTCTTCGTCGCGATATACCAGACTCTGCTTCAATTTGCCTACTTGAAATTGAAGGATTTACGACTACCATACCAACAACATTTATGGCAACATCCTCAGCATCTTGAATACGATAATTTTTTGGTCTTGGTTTATTAAATCCTCCGTATTCAACGAGGTTTTCTTTTAGTCTACCAAAGATGGACATATTAGGTTGTCTCCTTTCAGGGTAGCGATTAAAATATGCTTCCGATGCAGCTTCAGAATTATATCCATTTTGAATAAAACACTCTAGCATATTAAACTTTTTGTAATTTTGATACGCCATCGCGCCTTGTCAATTTCTTTAATCGAAACTTTAAAACTATAATGCAAGCAAAAACCAAACATAAACAATTAATCAAACAGTAATGTGTAACTGTGTATTTACATCCCAATATCCAACTGTTCTGTTTTCAAAATGACAGGCGCCTACTGTGCAAAATCATTGAAATTACTATACTGTCCTTTATTAGAAAACATATGTTTTTAACTGTTTCCTCATAAACACTCATCATAGACCCCACAAACTATATATCGTTGTAAAGAGAAAAAAATCCTCTTTTTAGCTAAATCATAGCCAACTATGGTTTCCATTTAAAAAAATAGAAGTTTATGCCATAACTCGAAAACTACACAAGATATAAAAAATCTGTTAAGGAAATCCTATTCTACTTAAAAAAGTGCCTGTAGAACGTGCAAACAGATTTCTTCTAATTTTACAAACAACCGAGTTATCGACACCAATCGAAAACTCAAAAAAATCAATTTTCGTTTACAACTCGAAAACGAAAAGATATAGCAAATTCTGGTTTTCACCAATGAATTTATCTCGAAAAAAAGAGGTCGGGAAAGGTGGGTTCATTTTTCCATAGCCCTTACAGTTACCGAGATACCCTATAAAAACATCGAAATTTGCCCACCCGGTACGTATTATGTAGAATTTCATAATATTAAACGATCTTTATACCAGCAAAAAAATAAAATTAAAACACCCTGTATGTCATGTAATTGTGCATAACATTTATTTTGGTGACCATAGAGGTTATATGTATTAACAAATGAGTTTTTATTTCAATTCCATAAAGGTCTTTTTTTGCTCACTTTGGGTCCTTTGTCCACAAATCCCTATGCGTCGATCCACTGTGAGTCATTTAAAAGATCTTCCCGGAGGCAGCCTTTTTTTATGAAAACATTTTTCCCAAGTTTTCCCTGAAGATTTTTTGTCATTATAGGCGTCAGAATTTAAGATGCCAGCGCCAGTGGGGAAAAATTGCGAACTAATTATATTGCCATTAGTAGCGCGTTCTTACGAGGCTTTTAATGTGTTTTATATTCAATTTGTCACTTTAATTTATGACTTGTGTGTAGTACTTTATTATTTACTACCTAAAAACATCCTTTGTGATAATATATAACAAGGTTTATCGTTTACAAGTTGGCATAATTGTAATGAAAAAAAAAACGACGTTTTCCACGAAACACCGAACTACTACACTTTTCTCGACGCGCGTTTCGCCAACCAAGTTGGCATCTTCAGGAGAAGATTAAAACTAAATTCTAGCCTACACAATTGCACCATTTATACCAAATTTGTTGCCACGGTTCACTGAACCGTAACTGTCTTTGTTTATCAGAGCAAACAGTGGACTGGTGGGTATCGGACCGTTGTCCTTATTCATCAAGGTTAAATTGTTATGCAGGGTGAGTAAGAAAGAATGGGACAAGACTAAACTGGAGGTACTAGACACCAAAATATTATGACTGATCTCAACATGCCTTATACCAATGTCGCTGGTTTAAGAGACAGCGTGTTTAAAGTTTAAATTTTATTTTGAAATTTCTCAATAATAGAAAGTTTTGATAGTATAAATCTGAACTTGGTAGTTTTATGTTTTTTGGTGTGAGAATTACGAATTTTAAGCTTATTTTGACGTTGCTCCTAGAGGGCACTAGTGTCACTGTATTATTAAGGTAAATTAAAACATTTTTTTTTCAATTGAAAAGAAATGATAAGAGGGGCCCTTTTTCACAAATCCTTTATTTATGACTTGCTACCGGTTTCGGTCACTAAATGACCATCATCAGGCAACAAAAGTTACAATAGGCTACAATTTATATTTAAAGTTAGTGCATGTGATCTATTTGTTATTTATAAAAATTGTTGCATGTAGTATTTATGCATGGTTTAAAGTTTATTTTTACATTTTATTTATTTGTTAAGAAGAAAAAGCATTATTTATTTATTTAATAAGAAAACATATTTTAGTTTACTTGGTTATTAGAGTTAAAAAATATTTATTTTACTTACATTATTACTTTAATTTTGATTATTGATGTTATGTCAAAATTCATCTAGTAGATGTATCAGTTTTTTGTCTTCTTTTCTATTTTGTTGATTAACTTTCCCAATCTAGTTTTTCTTGGTTTTTGGAGATAGATTAATCAATTAATTCTTTGGTTTTTGTGATAGTACTATTTAGTATTTTTTTTATCTGTTGAGTCATGCGTCGATAATCTAAAAGAACACTCAATTGTGCAGAGAAAAAGGTACTCTTGTTTAGATCGTCTAAATCTATCGGTTTTTAAGTTATTTGCATTTAAATGGTTCAATGTATTTTGTTATGTAAAAAAACATAAAATCACCAATTTTCAGATTTATACTATCAAAACTTTCTCAGTTATTGAGAAATTTCAGAATAAAATTTAAACATTAAATACGTTGCATCTCTAAAACCAGCGACATTGGGATAAGGCATATTGAGCTCAATCAACATAATTTAATGATATGTAGATTTGACAAATGTTGAAACAAGCCTACTTAGAATAAATATAGCAATATCAGCGCCTGAAAAAAAGTCAACAAAACACATTGAACCCTTTAAAAGCAAATAACTTAAAAACCGATAGATTTAGACGACCTAAACAAGAGTACATTTTCTCTGTAGAATTGAGCGTTCTTTCATATTCTCGACGTGTTTTACGCATGACTCTTTAGATAAAAATATGTTTTATATATATGTTTTAATTTACAAAAATAATACGTTGAAACTAGCGCACTCTAGGAGCAATATCAAAATAATATTAAAATTCGTAATTCTCACACCGCAGTAGAATTTGTGTTTTTATTGGTTTCTTTATTTTTATTATTATCATTTTTATCAGTAATCGTTTGTAGTTTTAATTATTTATGAATTTGTTCTTGTCCTGTAAATGGGGTGTACCTGTTGGGCAATAAACTATTGTAAAATAAACTGTCATTCATTCATTCATTCATACATACATTAATTTATTCATTCATTCATTTATGTAACCATATCAAATTTTTACAGTACAGTAATAGGCCAGTCAATAGAGCTTTTTTGACATGACACGATTGATACCTGAAATCCGACTACGGGATACTTTTAAGTTCAGTCCTTAGATGAAAACGTATATGAATTGGACTAGGAAATAGTTGCACTTTTTTTAATAACAAATTAGTGAAAAAAATGGATTTTTTTCAGTTTTTTGCTTATAGAAGAAAAGCTATTGAAGCAATCACATCGCATCCAGTAGGAAAGTTGTAGAGAATTCAAAAACCTTTAAAATGAAAAAAAAAAAACATCAAGTCAATCAGTACATTTTTCGCTGAGAAAACTCGGAAAAAACGCAAAAAGTTACGATCATCACGATCACGAAGAATAAGTGTGCAAAAACTGGATTATGTCCGATGAATAGTTTTTGCACACTAGTCGAATAAAGTTTTTTTACATCGTATTTTGAATATTCCATAACACGTCGAGCGATAGCCGGAAACTATAGAGTGTAAACTACAATTCGTCCATTTACTTTGTTTCATTTAAATGCCATTAAATTGGTGTAAAACGCCTCTGAACACCGCGCGAAATTTGCAGGTCGCTGCCGCCGCTTCCCCCTCGCTCCCCCGCCACCTATACCTCGTTCGGCTCTCAGCGCGCCGCCGAACATTTTGCGCGGTGTTCAGAGGCGTTTTACACCAATTGAATGGCATTTAAATGAAACAAAGCAAATGGATGAATTGTAGTTTACACTCTGTAGTTTCCGAATCCGTCGAGAAAAATGTTATTTAATCTACCGCTCGACGTGTTATGGAATATTCAAAAAACGATGTAAAAAAACTTTATTCGACTATTGTGCAGAAACTATTCATCGGACATAATCCAGTTTTTGCACACTCATTATTCGTGATATTACCTACATTTTCTCACAAGATTGACTCTTCTAATGCAAACATATTCGAATTACAAATTTATTAAGAAAAGGTAATTTTTTGCGTTTTTTCCGAATTTTCTCAGCGAAAAATGTACCAATTGACTTGATTTTTTTTTCATTTTAAAGGTTTTTTTGAATTCTCTACAACTCTCCTACTGGATGTGATGTGATTGCTTCAATAGCTTTTCTTATATAAGCAAAAAACTGCAAAAACTCAATTTTTTTCACTAATTCGTTATTAAAAAAAAGTGCAACTATTTCCTAGTCCAATTCATATACGTTTTCATCTAAGGACTGAACTTAAAAGTATCCCGTAGTCGGATTTCAGGTATCAATCGTGTCATAAACTCACCCTTTTTCGAGCTCTATTGACTGGCGTATAGAGAATAGACTGCTCGTTAGATATTGAGAGAAAAATACGAGTTGTCATTTAAATAAATAAAGTTGGCCTCCATAACAACGAAACTCCAAAAGACAAAATTATTTTATGTTGACAGAAACCTGTCAAATAAATTGATGAAACACTTCAGGACAATTTTTTTGTGTACAAGGTAATAAAAAAGTTACAGGCATTATTCGTGACTTTTTTGTCACGCTGTATAAGCAAATCTGCTCTCAGTGTGTACACTAATTTTTACAGGGATCTTTCCTGTAAACGTTTTATCGATACTTTGCTACTATTGGCTATCGTTAACTGTTAGGAATGAGCCTCTTCCCATGTGCGCTTTCAATTCGTTCGCTGCCATTCGGCCCTGAGCCCTTCACGCGTTATCCGAATGTTTTTAGGCAATAATCCCCATAAACGGCCTAATTTATTTCACATATTACCACCCTAATAGGGCCATTTTAGGTACACATACTCGGCGATAAAACTTTTTATAAAGTTTCCCGGAAAATTCCGCCGGCTTCACTGGAAATTTTATTACGCGAAAAAGGGTCGGAAAAAGTTACAACGCCAGTTCCCCGAACGTTTTATTATTGAAGGCGGGGGTAATTTGGATATATGGGGGAAGAGAGGGGCGGGCGGGGGTGAATGTTGAGTGAGGCAGGTCGCGTATTTTGTAATTAGTTATTAGTTAGTTTTGTAATTCGTTATTACGAAATCTGAGAAAAAATGCTGGTATAAATGGTAAACACTAATAGCGACTGAGGGTATACCGAACTATGCTATACAGACTGTCTCATAAAAAACGGCCAAAACTATAACTCTGTGAATATTTTTAAATAAATTTTTGAAAATCTGGAAATTTATATTTGCCTAAGGGAAGCTCTTTTTAGCATATAAAACATGGCGGTACTACTTCCGGTATTCCCGGAAGTGACCTCATTGTCATTTTTTTAAATGACTATTTTTTTCGATATTTCCACTAAGGGGTGAGGCGTTTTTGGCGACTTTCGGAACCCCCTCCCCCCTGGTGAGATGTCGTGAGATTTGGCACAACCCCCTCCCCCATCCCCCAATCTCACGTGAGATTTTTCAAAACCTGTGTTTCTAGTGTAAATGCGTTAGATTTATTCTAAAAAAATAATTTAAAAAAAAGCAATAATTTGCTTAATATTTTTATTTGACTAGTTAAGACAAGTATTTAAGATAGCTTAGAAAGTAGGTTAGAATCCTTAATTTAACCCAATTTTTTCGCAATTTTACTCTTACTTTTTTTGCGAGAAAAAATTACGCGATATTCGCCGAGACCCCCTCTCCCCACAGTAAGATTAGATGAGATTCGGCGCGACCCCCCCCCCCTGAACGCCTCACGTAATTAATGGACGCCCTTACGTAATTAATGGACTAAGTGTAAAATTTCCTTTCCTGATGATGTATCACAAGTCGATATGTTATCCTCAACAAACCCCTAAAAATGTAATTCTTCCTGGGGTAAGATATATTGCAATTAAATTATCGAATGTGCCGTAGAAAGTAAATAAATGGATTGTGATAATATTAACAAACAATACAAAAATATAAAAACCACCAGTCTATAAATATTGTTCAAATTGACGATCACCTTGCTCAATACACACTTAGCATCTCCTTCTTCTTGCCACATTCAGAATAATATTATCGGGTATTTGCCGACAAGGATTGATAATTCTCTGCCTTAAAATTTCCACATATTCCGGTCGTGATAAATAAACAATATCTTGAAAATAACCCCATACCCAAAAGTCCAGTGGGGCAAGGTCTGGCGAACGTGCGGGCCATCGAATTGGTCCAGATGTTCCTATCCGCTTTCAGCCAAATTTGTCATTTAAATAATTAATATTTAATCTGGCATTATGGGCAGGAGCCCCATCTTTTGAAAATAGATTGTATTAAGCGTTGCAAGGGGTAATTCATCAAGAATATTTTCAATTTCCTTGGTCAACAGTTGATAGTACTTTTCACGATTTAGCACACCATCTATGAAAAATGGTCCAATCAACATTGGATTTGCTTGCACAGTAAGAAGAACATTTAATTCCACCTTTTCTTGAAATTGACGTACTGTCTTAGGTGGTTTTTAGCACCATAGAATTTCTCTATTCGGAAACCTTTCTCTATAAAGCCGCACCGCTTGCCTAAGTACTGCTTTTATTTTACTAATCAAGATGCGATAACCAACAAGACTATCAGAGAAACTGTAAAAATTATATTAAATGTCATTTTGTTGACAACTGTGTCTGTTTTTGTGTTTCATGGCACATTCGATAATGTATCTTACCCCAGGAAGAATTAAATTTTTAGGAGTTTGTTGAGGGGGAAATATCGACTTGTGATACATCTTCGGAAAGGAAATTTTACACTTAGTGGAAATATCGAAAAAAATATACAGGGTGTCATTTAAAAAAATGACAATGAGGTCACTTCCGGGAATACCGGAACTAGTATCGCCATGTTTTATATGCTAAAAAGAGCACCCCTTAGGCAAATATAAATTTCCAGATTTTCAAAAATTTATTTAAAATATTCACAGAGTTATGGCTTTGGCCGTTTTTTATGAGACAGTCTGTATATGAAGTAGTTTATTAATAACATAGGTATGTCCCAAAAGTTTTCGGGAAAAAGTAAACACCAAAACTTTTTTTATCTTTTATTTTTTACATTTTAACAACAATATTATTCTTGTACAGTCTTAATTCAACTAAACATGATATTTACATGACGGATAAACGCCCATGCTCCTCAATGGCACGTACTTTGGTTCTTACATGGTAGTCCAGGCGATCTATGTTTCGGACAGTCCCAAACATGGATCGCCTGTTATAAAATAGTCCATAAAAGAAGTCTCAACGGTTTCATATAGAGGAACCCGTCCTGATTAAAGATCCAAGAAGGCGGAATCACGCAAGTGGCCGCATCATGTTTTAAATAAACAAATTATTTCTGAAACGCCATTTTTTTCGCTTCAAGTCGAATTAACTCGAAAAGTATGCGTCTTACGAAAAATTATCAAGAAATAAAAGTTGTTTATTATTGAATCTACCATAGAAATATGTGATTCCGATTATTGCAAAATTAATTTTTTAACGAGAAATCGAGCAAAATTTGCGAAAAACCCCGTTTTTAAACAATTTTAGTTATCTCGGTTAATAATAATCGTATCATAGTACATGAAACTTTCCAAAAAGTTGCCTTTTTGTATTGTTAATAAGCTTCCGCAATTGGCATTCTATGCGATAAATAGTTCCCGAGTTATAATCAATTGAATGCGGAAAATCGCTAATTGTTAACAATTTGTTGTAACAAAATAGGGGCTTTTCGCAGGTGCCATTTTTTTTACAGATACAGTTGGATGTCCTTTATCATATGCCGTATGCGGAATATCGATAAATTAATTATAGCATTGTTTATAACAAGATTTCTGGAGGTATAGTTTTTTACGCGACGTATCCATCCTTCCGTATAACCTCGTACATAGCAGCAAAGGCAGCAAAAATCCGTAGTGCAAATGATTTGCAAGTGAAAGTACTTCAAAAAACGCACATTTAAAAAAACATGTTGCTAAGTTATTTTGTTGTTGAGATATTTAACGTCGGTTATAAGTAGAGTTCGTGCGAGCGCGGAGTGTAACAGGACCGTAGTCAGTTTTCGAATGAAAATATTAATATGTTCACAGAAACTATGTTGCATCATAGTACATTATTAAATATTATTACTTATTACCAAGCGCCAATCTCACAGGGCCGACACTGTGCATGTCCTGCCCTTGACTCGTTGGTATTCACAGCTTACAGCTGACTTGCATTACGAAAACTGCGCTAGCAATTTTAGTTATTTATGGCACGCTGTAACAGACAGTCGCCGGTATTGCATCGCGTTGATACGTTTCGTTTTTACGTATTCGCCGTGTGTTTAAATAACTTTATTAATATTAATAATTATTAGTTGAGGGGAGAAGTGAATAAAGTGAGGTACCGTGCCAAAGGTGAAAAAAAATAGACGAGAATTATTTCAAACGTGGTTTGACAGTGATCCCGAGGGTTTTAGGGACATACGTATTCAAGGAAATGACCTTATTTGTACTGTATGTGAACACATTATAAATTCTTCAGATAAATCTAAAGTAACAAGACATCTGAAAAGCCATGCCTCGTCCAGCGCCGACTTCGTATTTTTCCATGAACTTACAGAAGCCTTTGTTGCAAGCAATATTCCATTAAACAAACTAGAGAACCCCAAGTTACGTACGTTTTTAGAAAAATATATGGATCGAAAAATTCCTCATGAAAGTACGTTACGACTTGCATATGTCGATCGGGTTTACAGCAATGTAGTGACATCAATACACGAAGACATTGCGGATTGTTGAACGGTCCTTTTCCATACACAAGTTAATTTTAAGTGATAAACGTCGCCGTTTCACTCCAGAACACTTAGAAAAGCACTTAATTATATGTTTTAAATACCGCCAACCTGCCATGGGAACCTTGTCTCAACACGTTTGTCGGGTAAGTGTTGCCATTATTACGTGTTATCTTAATTTATCTAGGTATTTTATCCCTGACTTAATCGTACTATTTGGTAAAAATAGTACTATGTTGCTACATAATTTATGTAAATATATTAATATTTTCATTCGTTAACTGACTACGGTCCTGTTATACTCCGCGCTCGCACGAACTCTAGTTATAAGTTTTTTGGCTCATATCTCCGCTCCTAATAAACTTTTTGACTAGCGCTTTGAAGCAACTTTTAGCTTATCTCATGAGCTATCTACTCATAAAATTTGAAAAGTCTGCGTTCATTAATTACGTCGCAGTCGCGTTATTAACAAAGCTTATTAACAAAGTTTATTAGGAGCGGAGATATGAGCCAAAAACTTTGACGTTAAATATCTCAACAATAAAATAACTTAGCGACATGTTTTTTTTAAATGTGCGTTTTTTGAAGTACTTTCACTTGCAAATCATTTGCACTACGGATTTTTCTTTTTGCTGCTATGTACGAGGTTTTATACGTCGCGTAAAAAACTATACCTCCAGAAAATTTGTTATAAACAACGCTATAATTAATTTCTCGATATTCCGTATACGGCATATGATAAAGGACTTCCAACTGTATGTGTCAAAAAATTGGCACTTGCGAAAAGCCCCTATTTTGTTATAACAAATTGTTAACAATTAGCGATTTTTTTTTTCGCAAACGGTTTTTTTCGCAAATTTTGCTCGATTTCTCGTTAAAAAATTAAATTTGCAATAATCGAAACTACAAATTTAGATGGGAAATTTAATAATAAACAACTTTTGTTTCTTGATAATTTTCCGTAAGAAGCATAATTTTCGAGATAATTCGACAAAAATGGTGTTCCAGAAATAATTTGTTTATTTAAAACATGATGCGGCTACTTGCGTGATTCCGCCTTCTCGGATCTTTAATCAGGACGGTTTCCTCTATATGAAACCGTTGAGACTTCTTTTATGGACTATTTTGTCGTTTTTGATACTTTTTGACATAGGTCGCCTGGTCTATGGCCCATCAGTCTTTGGATGGTAGCAACGTCGACTTCCCGAATTTTGTGAAATATTCTGTGTCTTAACCGCTTCTCATTTCGGGCTTCCCAACCCCACCATATATCTTTCTGCTCAAATGAGACCAAAATTCCTCAATGATCCTCGCCTAAGGAACATTTAGAGGATTTCGGAACAAAATTGATGCCGTTTGTGGCTAACCAGTTTCTTGTTCTTCTGGCGTAATGGCACGAGGCTTAGCCAGGCCAGAACATTATTTGGTCGTTAGGATGATGTGTATTTATAAAATTTCGAAGTTTTGTGAGGCATGAGACACGTCCAACATGCGGTCGTGAAACACCAGCCTCTGACATGACACACCACAACAAAATTTTATCTTGAAACTTGACTTTGTCTTTGACTTCAACTTTGTCAGGAGCGTCTTGTGCATCGTCCATATAGGAACCGTCATTACCTTTGATCTCCGAGTTGGACAACGTGATATATTTTTCATCATCGATAACGATAACTTTTTCACGAAAATTAATGCGTCTCAAAGCACTACAACACCTGGGAATTCTTTCCAACTGAGAGGTGGAATATTTTGGGGCCTTTCTTCTTTTTACGAAAATTTAGATTATTTACGACTAATGTTCGACTAACAGTCGAGCGTAAAATATTGTATCTTCGAGAAAACTTACGCGTTAACATTCCCAATGTGGTTGTTGCTCTTTCAATCAACCTTCGCTCATTAAGTCAGCTTAAAACTTTGGGTCGTCCACTTTTAGGTAAATTGAATAAGGGACACCCTCCTGGCAATCTTTTATTGTCTGATAGATTGTCGAAACTGAAATATTTTGCTCTCTGTAGATCCTAACAATATTCTTAAAACCTTATTAAGAAAATCTGGGTTTTCAGAATTTGTTTTTTGTAACTGTTTTGTTGTCCAATAATTTTGACTTCGTGAAATGAAAAATGGTGTCTTACTTCTGTATGTGTCACCAATGATGTCACATTTACCCCGTTCTTCCTCAGATTGTTAGCTCCAACATCATTTTTATGTTCATATATATATTTTTTTCAAATACGTTCCGGTCTTTATTACTTGATAAAATTGGCTCGAGTTTTTCAGAAAGCCCTTTTACATATGGAATATTAAAGTATTTTGTGTTGTCATTAGTAATGTTATTTATGTTATTGTTATTATTATTAGTATTATCATTCAAAATTTTGTTTATTATCTGTGTTGGATAATTATTGTCGATAAGATATTTTTGGATATTTCTTTTGTTTTGTTCTTTAAAAACATCGTGTGACAACATTTGAGCCGTATGTTTTAAATTCTTTATACTATTGATTTTCTGTTTGAAAGGATGGTTAGAAAAGTAATTCAAATATCTTTTCGGAGAAAGTTGGTTTACGAAACCAATCTGTAATAAATACGCGTGTGCTACATTGCGTGTTTGTCATATTTTAGAGTCCTGAGGATGCAAAAAAAATTTGCGAAACTTAGTCGACACTAAGTGAAAAATAGTTTTTTTTTATAGAAGCATTTGACCTCATCGCACTAGTTAACTATAATTATATATAAACAGACCATTAATCCTACATTACAATTGGGAATAACGCAGGAAATTTAAATTAAAATTATGCAAGATGTTGTAAAAAGGGTCTTTATTTATCACCGTGAAAGTAGACGTCACCTGCCAGATATCATATTTCACAAATAACTAAAAAACAACCCCAACAAGTATACTTTGTTATCGGTTTCATAATAAAGATGGAGTTGGTTTATTGGTAATTTTATTTTAATTTCAAGTCGTGAATGTCCTTTTGCGTCACCCAATACTTTGGATACAATGTTTATAGTTTACTACTATAGTTTTATAAATTTTCGATTCCTGTCATTGCGGCAAAAACTTCTGAAATTTTTAGAAAGCTTGACTCGAAGAGCTAGGGTTTATCCGAGAAGAGAAGCAGAATCGAGACACTAATAGGACCAATAACCAGGGGACCGCATTAAAGCGGTTGCCAGTTAGGCATTTTAATTGAAAAATCCCCCGAAAGCCAAAACGGCGCCATCGCTTTAACGAATGAGACTAATTGTTTCCGAAACACGGGCCATTTCATCTGTCCGTTTGTGAACCGCGGATTTCGCGTTTAAAGGGACCCTGTTTAATTCATACAACGGTCGTTTGATGGATTACGTAACGTCGCATTTCAACTTTTTTTTTTTGCATCTATACTCACAAAAGAAATGCTTGTTATGGGGTTGTTACTTACACATCCAATTTTTTTCACATTTGGACTAAATCTAAAAATGGATTATGTTTTTAAATGTGTGATATTTGGTTATCAGTAGGTTCCGGAAAAGTATGCGGTCACGCAGAGTCGGCACTATACTCTATGTCGATATACTCTATGATAATTAAAGTATAAATCGCATTTTTTAAGCGAATATGTATTACCTCTGTATACCCACGCCACTGTCCGTGCGTATAATGCCGTCCCAAACGAAGTCGCGAGCGGAAACCCGGGACGCCATAATACAATTTCGTCGTAAGACAGCTAGCTATTCTGATAATGTCAGGTGTCCTTTTAGTTTGCCACCTGCCGTAGGTGTAAACGGGTCGACCGCCGCATTGAAAACAATTTTTTGTCGCGAGTAACTAACTCGTGAGCTCGTGTACTGTATTTACATATTACCTGATTATGTGTGCATTAATAATAATTATTTATTGGCATTAATAGTGAAATTAGAATCAATTATAGTATTATTTCCATGACACGCTAGTGAAAAATCAAACAATTGGTAAGAAGTTATAAGCAAATTGAAAAAATCTCTAAATAATTAAAAAAGTAGTAAATATCGGTACAGGGAATGCTAATATAGATGGATTCAGAATTTAATTTTACATTGAAATGTAAAATAAAATATGGGGCATCGTATTTAAAAAATAAGTGTTTTTATGGCATGAAATTGGGATAAATGGTAGATCAATTTTAAACACCCTCTATATAATTGAAAAATAATAAAAGCATCAATGCGTAGCCTTAGTTGTCTGAAATGCACATATGATATATGATTTCCGAAGTATTTTTTCCCGCTTAACATGAATTCGGTGTCAGAATTGAAAGTCTTCAACACTTTGCTGAAAACTGAAGGTAAATGGTGCGATTCTGAAACCGAATCCGTGTTTAGTGCACAAAAATACTTCGGAAACTATATATCACATATAAAGTACAGTTCATTAGGGAAAATTCTTCATTTTTCTGAAGATTCATGAGTTAATTGCTGAAGATTGATTCGGATTCGTCTTCAGCGGGAAAAATACTTCGGAAACAATATATTACATGTGTATTTCAGACAACTGTGTGGAGGGCGGTGTGATTATAGAAATTATACTATAACATTTTTTTTTAAATCGGTCGACCCCTTTCAAAATAAGAAGTGGTTATATTTTAAAGGGCACACAATGTATTTTATAAATATTTTTTTTATCAGAAACTCCATAACGTCGGGTCTAGCTGCGTAGCGAACGCACAAATCTGAATTTAAATTTGTTTTGCAAATTACACTTTGCATAAAAAAATCAATCGATAACCTGATGTCGAATGTGCGCCTTCCTGGTAATTTAACGACGGACGCCCCAACGCCCTTGATGTATGCAAAAAGTTTTTCAATTTACCAAACGCATATACAATTATTCTACAAAACGTGGTCGAGTTGAATGAGCCTTGTCCTTTTCCTAGTAGGGGAAAGCGCATTAAATTACCTCTTATTTCCTTCATTAATAATAATAATAATAATAATAATAATAATAATAATAATAATAATAATAATAATCATTACCAGAAGAATTACCTGAGAGACGACGTCGAAGACCTATGTAGAAAATGTGGATCTGCAGGCGAAACTATAGAACACATAATAGGAGGGTGTCCCGCGCTATCAGAGTCAGCATATCTCAGCAGGCACAACCAACTTGCGAAAATGGTTCACCAACAACTGGCGCTCAAGTATGGCCTGTTAGAGACGGCTCCGCCATACTACAAATATGTCCCGTAAGCTGTGCTGGAATCGGAAGTAGCAGTGATGTACTGGGATATGCTAATCATCACCGACCGAACAGTGGACTTCAACCGACCAGATATTGTGCTGATCAATAAGGAACAACGAAGAGGGATCATCATAGACATCGCTGTGCCACTTACCCACAACATTCAGAAGACTGAACGGGAGAAGATCGCGAAATACGAAAATTTGTCAATCGAGCTGAAGCGCCTATGGAAACTGGAGAGAGTGGAGACGTACGCTCTAGTAATATCGGCAGAGGGAGTCATGACGACGAGATTCGCCAAGAACATCGCGGCATCTTTTAATGTCATTAGAAATGGCCAGAAGGCAATATTGTTACAAACTTGCCACATTGTTAGAAAGGTTTTGGGACAGGATGAATTTCCTCCCCTCGCCTGAGCCTAATTTCTGCTGGAGGCGGGGATGAGATATCAAGCCATCACTGTCTACAGCAGGAATGGGTGAATGTTTCCCAGCGTTTACGCTGAGAAGTGTGACTATAAAGTCAGCGAAATAATAATAATAATAATAATAATAATAAAATATTTTTATTCACCAAACATTTTACATATACTTTTATAAGTCCTGCATATACATATGTTAATGGAAAATAAAGGTAGATAATTCAATTTGCATACGCATACAAATTGTTCTTCCATCACTGCCTAAGTTGAGTACATTAAATATTTTCTGGGTTTGAGTGAGAAATATAAAGACATGAGAGAGAAAAAGAAAGAAACAAAAAAAAATAGCGAATAAGAAATAGGTGAAGATAGAACAAAAGAAAGTAGATAGAAAGATAGTTATCTGTTACAGTTCTAAAAAATATTTTTTATGTTGTTTTTTAAAGTTTTGACAGGCTCGAGGCAAACTATGACGCGGTAAGTTATTTATACATACAGCCATATTGTAAGAAAAGGATCTCTTAAAAATTCCTTTGCGATGTTGCGGTATAGTAAGCAGATCTTTACACCTAATATTAATATTATGAATATTACTTCTATACGATAGTTTATCAAGGAGGTATGGCGGTGATTTCAATTTTAGAATTTTGTGCATGATGAAGTTTGCGACGATTTATCATATTTAACCATCCAATAGTTTTCAGTTTATGCGAAATTCGTTGAAGTCGTTTGATACCATAGATAAGTCGCAAACATGAATTTTGTACTTTCTGTATACGTCGGATGTCAATACTATCAATACATGGACCATACACTGTATCACAATGATCGAATTGCGACAATACTAGTGATTCACATAATGTTTTTTTTTGTTTCCAAACTTCTCTTCCAAAAGTTCCTCTGTGAATATATTAATTTTAATGCTGCATACGCTTTACTTAGTTTTCTGGTAACATGTTGTTTGCATCTTAATTTGGAGTCAATAATAAGACCAAGACTCTTTGCATTATCACAAAAGGTTATCTTTTCCCATCCAATCTCTAAATTTAACTGACTAAGTATATTTTCACGAACATTCTCTTTACAGAACAGTATAGCTGTTGATTTACTGGGATTAATTTTTAACAAATGGTCGGTTGATATTAACAGTAAATTATTTAAATCATTGTTTATTAAATTGCAATACAATTCAATCTCATTGGGAGGAAAACTACAATAAAGCTGTGTGTCATCAGCATACAAGTGGTAATTACAGGTTTGTAAACAATAATGAAATGTGGAAGTGATTATAGTGAAAAGTAATGGTCCAAGGACACTACCCTGTGGAACACCTGCAACTACATTTAGGGATTCAGATATTAGATTATTAAGCACTGTCTTTCGAAATATGTCCAACAGAAAGGATGAAATTAAATTACAAGAATTTTGATTCATTCCACAGTAATGTAAAATTGAAATAAGTAGCTTGTGATTTATCATATCAAATGCTTTAGTATAGTCTAAAAGAATTAATACACTAATTTTGTCTGTATCAGATGCTTTTATTCTTTTCTATTTCTACTTTATTCTTTTTCTAAATAAACTGAACCTTTTAAAAAGCAGACTTTTTTTATAAATACGGGACAGTGCCATATGTTCGAAAGAATATTTAGTGTGTTACCATAGGGTCTGGAAAATTATGCAGACCCGACACTATATATTTTTGGTGATTTGCTCCATCACTCACCAGTTTTCCACAAAACTCCAATTTTGGGATCAAAATTGTACCGTATTACTCCAGATATATCGTTTCCGGAGTATTTTTAACAGCTGAAAGGGATTCCGTAGTTCACTTCCGACCCTTCATTAACAAAAAAAAGTCCAATTTTGGGCCAAAATTGACCAAAAAAGATACCAAACGCTATTTTTTGTACCTTTTACTCCAGACATATCATTTCCGGAGTATTTTCAATCGCTGTGAAGGATTCCGTAGTCCAAATTTACTCCTCATTGTTCAATTTACTACAAAACCCCAATTGTGGGATACAATTAAGCAAAAAAGACTTTTAAATCCATTATGTTTACAATTTTTTTACGACATATTATTTTCAAAGTAAGAATTGATTACATTGTTTACATGGGTACGTTATAGAAAGGTATTTTTTAAAAGAAATAGTTCTTAGTGGATGACTTCTTTACCAAACCGAAACAACCAGTGTAGATTCATTTTATTTTTCTTTGTTTCTAAAAAACCTAAAAGATGTTCAATTCAGTAACTTGTTAATCTTTTATTGATGTAACGAATTTATAAGATTTTTTCATCTTTCAAAACATCTTTTTTTTTACAATTACTTTGCCCGTAATGAAGATTCTGTTTTTTCATTTTTTGAAATCAGTTTGATTGTCTGCTTGTTTAAGTTTTGTTTCGAGTTTTGTCTCTGGGTATTAGCATGAGTTTCTTTGTCTGACTTTCTAACAATGGTTTAGTCAAAAGCCATTAGTAACAAAAATAGAAAGGTAAAGTACTTTGGAATTTGTTTGGCCATTTTGACCCAAAGTTGGGCTTTCTTTGGGTTAGTGAAAAGTCACAATTAAATATGGACTACGGAATCATTTTCTGTGGTAAAAAACATGCCGGAAACGATATATCTGTAGTAGACGGTACGAAAAATAGACTTTAGTATCTTTTTGGTCGATATTAGCCCAAAAGTGTTAATGAAGGGTCAGAAGTAAATTTGGACTACGGAATCCTTTTCAGCGGTTAAAAATACTCCGGAAACGATATTTACATAGAGTTTGGTATTTTTTTGGGAAATATTGACCCGAAATTCAATCCTCGAAACTCAATGTCAGACCTCGGGTTCAGATTTTTTTTGTGTGCTGGTGTAATTAAAGTAGGTATAAACCGTATTTTTTTAAGCCTTGCCGTTAAAGTATAAACCGTACTTTTCCTTACCCCTGCATACCTACGCCACTGACCGTGGTGTACCTACGCCACTGGCCGAAAATTTGCTTGATTTTTCGGCCTCTAGGGTGGTGTACCCTCTTATGTCATTTTTACCCTGTTCAGGAAGTGTTTTTTATCGCTAGGGGTTGATTTTGGTGGTATACGATTTTTTTGACTTCAGATTCGGATTTAGAGTCGAAAATTACATAGAAAAAACAGTTGTCTCGATAGCAGTTCCAAATTTTTTTGTGGGGCTGTGTTATTAATCTCCGAGCTCTAGTTATAAATGTGCCATTAATCGTATTTTCGCATTACCGATCTGAATGGATATTACCATAAAGATGTGCAGTAAAAAAATGTATCGATACCCTAAGAATATCGGAATACCAGCCATATTAATAAATTATCCCTAGTTTACTTTCGCTATTAACGTCTCGGGCAATAAACCGGGAAAGAGATAGCGCGAGCAGTCCATTTACGTGAGTTCTAGCCGAATTCTATCGGCATTCCGAATTTATTCATTACTCTTTCGGATACCATATATCAGGTATTTACTTGACAGTCAGTTTACCATCCAGAATGTATAGGCTTTAAAGCCATTATGACTGCGTTTCTGCCGAATAGGCGGCAATGCTAATGACGCTTTCGATTACTTCCGATTTCTCCGTTTCCCGGTCGTACCCGGTTCGAGGAAGCGGGTAGTTCTAGTCGAATTCTAATGGGGTAGAAAAACCGACAGAAGCAGATTCTGTCATACACAATCTTATAATGTGAAGTTATTTTTTACATATCTTCTATACGTAAGGATGTAACGTACAGTGTGTCCAAAATTCGAGGATGATCGTTGGGATCTCAGAAACTATAAGAAATACAAAAAAAGTTTGATGATTGGCCCGAAAAATTTAAACGTCTGACTCAAGAACTGATAGAAAAGGAAAAGCGGCAATAATGGATTGCAATGTGTTTAAAAAAATCTCCTTGAATAATAAAATAGAAACGAATGTCAATGTGAAATTTCAAAATTTCGTTATTAGTTTCGTTTCGTAGTTTCCAAAATTGAAAGGTAAAGTACATTGGATTTTTTTAGCCATTTATACCCAAAGTTGGGTTTTTTGGGTTACTGAAGTGTCACAGGTAAATTTGGACTACGGACTCCTTTTATGTGGTTAAAAATACTCGATACGGAAACAATATATCTGGAGTTAACGGTACAAAAAACAGACTGGTATTTTCTTGGACAATATTGACCCAAAATTGGGGTTTTGTGGAAAACTGGTGTGTGATGGAGCAAAATGGACATCGGATTCGTATTCAGCGCATCAAAATCCATAAGAATTGACTTGTCAGACCTCGGGTTCAGACCTTTTTTTGTGTGCCGGTGTAATCAAACGTTTAATTATTCTAACCAGCAGTCTAATTATTCTACCGGGACTTAGTCTAATTAAAAAAGGAAAAAAATAGATAGTGGGAGTGGGATTCCTTAATGCGAAAAAAAAAACTAAGAATTAGTCATTTGTCACATGTGATGCAATCTACGCAGCTTTCTAAAACTTCTATTCTATTTAATTTCTCTTGCGGGGGTGAAGCAACAGCCCCTGGAGTCGGAGGAACGACACTTTTCCTACTTATGCAGCGTTTTAGTCATTTCCTTTTTTGCCTCGCGAAATTTACATACTTATAAAATTTGCGATTTTATTCCCGCTCCCACATTAGAAAAAAGTTGTAATGCGCAGTTCCCCCCATTTTATCTCCCCCACTCTTTGGAGCAGGAGAACCGTGAAGCATCACTGAGTAATTCATTTACAATTCGGCTACTCGGCGATGGATTTTTGATGGCAGCAAAAATGAATTTGTGATTTTCCTTTCGCCGATGAATTATAAATCGAAGGGCGAGGTTATTATGGTCCAGGAGACGGCGAGACTCGGAGGTTGGTTGATTAGTTTGTGTAAGCTGATTTTCATATGAGTGATTCGATGAGTCTAATTTTTCTAGTCTTTTTTAATCTATTTTAATGCACTGATTACTGTAATGTTTTCCTCTACCGTTTCCGGTGGCTCTATCGTGTTCATTAATGCCAAAAGCCTTTTAGTAAACATGCTTCTGTAAATGACTTTAATGTGTTGAATTTTGCCCTAGTCCATAGGTTGACAACAGGAGATCGTATTTGGAGGAAGAAAAAGCAGTTTCACTTGGATGGGAAGTTGCATTATCGAGAAATAAGACTACATTTCTCTTTTCTTTGCTGCCAAAACTTTTTTACCAAGCATACATAATATCCAAGGCCATCCAGGCTTTCTTATTGGTGACCTACTCTATTGACAAATTATCCACATGTGCTCCTTTAAGACATCGTGGCGTTTTACTCTTACCAATAATTAACAGCATTTCTTTATTTCCTTCCACGCTTGAACAAAACAGTATATTCAGATTTTCCAAGTGCACAATAAAAAAGAAAGTGTTTCATCAACATTAAAACATCTCTTGGAGAATATTCCTTCAATAATGATTGCAGCTTTCCTATCTAGTCATCAACTGCTTGCAAGTTTACGTACACAGATTCACCACAAACCGTTTTAAAGGAAATTTTATGCCTCTGACAAATTTTCTCCAACCAAACTTTGGAAGCTTTAAAGTCAGTTACCTGCAAACTTTGGGCTGCTTCCAGTGCCTTTTCTATTAATAGAGGTCCAGATATCGGAATAAGTTTGTCTCCTACCTTACAGAACCAATTAAAAGTTACCTCATCAATGACCAAACCAGCATTTCCACGAAACACCGAACTACTACACTTTTCTCGACGCGCGTTTCGCCAACCAAGTTGGCATCTTCAGGAGAAGATTAAAACTGAGTTTTAATCTTCGTTCGTTCGGTGTAGTAGGTCGGTGTTTCGTGGAAAACGTCCAGTTTTTTGTTTCTACGCCGAAGGTTCCAGTACCCACTCCAAAACCAGCATTTTCCTTTTTTGTTCCAAATTTTCATTTGTCTCCAAAAGTTTTTTTAATTTCATTTTTATTTTTCAATATATCGCTAACTTGCGATTTCCCAACACTAAATGATTCCGCGAGTTTTCAGATACTGCAATTATCTTGTTCGCGAGTCATAATCGTATCAATTTCGTTTTGAAGAGGTACACGTTTTTTTTCTTGATTCCATACTGACACTATCAAAATCGGATGCAAAATTTACCAGCTAAATTTGGAAAATTTCATACCGTGAGGTATGAATGGTGTAAAAACTTTTTTAACATGTTTCGAACGCCCATCCGCCGACATCTACAGCTGAATAACGTTTCATCAATTGACTATCCAAGTTATTAGGAAGTTTCCGTGTGCCCGCAAAGTTTCTGTTTACGCCCATTTGTCTCTCGCCGTCTTCTTCGGCGTGTACCGGAAATTTCGGCGGGGTTGTACGCGAATAATTTTTTCTCTTCTCATCCGAAATCGTATTTGCGCGAATAACAAATTATCCGGTGATGCGAAACTTAATGGTTGGTTAAAAGTTGGATGCCAATTTTCGATTTGACGTCGACTTTCCAGCCGATGAATCAACTTTTTATCGTGAGGCTGATAGCCGGGGTGTTTTCGTTGCTGGAAGACTCTACTCAAACTTTTGCCACGAATTGAATGGAGGATTTGGTTCGCTAAACAGTGGCGTATCTGAAGCGGTGAAAAACGGGTTCTGTTACAGTAGTCCTTATTATGAGCCATTAAAATAATCTCTCGTTCATATCTCGCTATGAACGAGAGAGATGGAAATACCGGTTATGTCGAAACGAAGCTTTGTTGTTGTCAAATGCCCAGTGCAGTTATAGAAGCAATGCTGTGTCTTCCGCCTCTACATACTGTGTTGGAGGCGGAGGCTCTGAGAACAGCGCACAGGCTAGAAACTTCAGGATATGGAGTAACTACCACAAGACGGAGATTCCATACCGAGATATTCAAAGAATTAAAGCAAAACCCCATGTTAAACATGCTGTCGGACAGAATTGCCATGTTATAGTCTTCCACAAACCTTATCGGGTGATTATACCGAATGAAGGAGAGGAAGACAAGAGACACTAGCCAGTTCAGCAGAATAGAGCACAGATGGGTCCAAAACGGAACAAAGTACTGAAGTGGGTGAAACAAACAACGACAAACACAGACAAACCTTGGGAACTCGGCAACTCTATTTCAGGCAGAAATAACAGCAATATCCGCTTGTGCGCTGGAGATGATCAAGAAGTATTACACAAATAAAAGGATCCAGATTATCTCTGATAGTCAAGTAGCACTTAAAGCCCTGGAAGCAGTAGAAATACATTCCCAGGTAGTTAAAGACTGTATGGTTTCGCTAATACAACTAGCATTCTCAAGTGGGTCAGAGGATACCAAGAAGCGAACGAAAGAGCGGACTTTCTGCAACGAAAGGAGCTGAGGGTCCACTGATAGAGCCGGAACCCACCTGCGGTCTGGCTTTCCGGACAGCCAGGAGGGCCATAAAGGACCTATTAAGAGAAAAACATATTTCTGACTGGGCGAAAGTTTCCGGGTTGGGGCAATTGCGGATGTTCGTTGACGAAGCATCCTGGAATAAGATAATATATCTTACAAAACTGGATAGAAACCAGTTGAGATGAAGAGTGGAACTGTTCACAGGACACTGTGGATGGGAGCAAGAAACCCCCTTCCACATATTATGTGAATGCCCAGCACTGGCAGCTGTTAGGCATTCGAACTTTGGAGCTACAACAATAGAACCAAAAGAGGTAACAGACGCTTTGAAATTGTCCTTAAATTTCTTAAAGAGACACGACTAATGGAAGGAGTAGCCTGTGGGGGGCACAATAAGTATCGGCTTAAGTTCTCAGGGCAGCCTGCAACCCCATACGTAATTGCAATTGTAAATTTCATCTTATTGTAAACACTTAGGATGTAACTAAAATTATGAATAAATGCCTCACAATTTGACTTTCACAATTTCAATTAATTTGACAACTGGTAAGTCTACCAACCATTAACAAAAAAAAAAAATGTAAATCACATCCTACTTTATAATTGAGAATCTGTTTTTAGGCACAGTGTACGGATAATCGGGGTTTTCCCGGGTCAGTTTTGTCGACTGTTATTATTCGTATGAAAGTCATGTAACCGAACCTAAGTACGGTTCTGTCATGCAAAAAATGGTTACAACCCTTGTACGTA
The DNA here is from genome assembly GCA_029963805.1 of Aromia moschata. Taxonomy (NCBI): domain Eukaryota; kingdom Metazoa; phylum Arthropoda; class Insecta; order Coleoptera; family Cerambycidae; genus Aromia; species Aromia moschata. The sequence continues at coordinate 40,694 of JAPWTK010000822.1, read as the reverse complement.
CGTTTATCCAACTCTAAAAAGTAAGTTTATCCAACTCTCCTCTATACACCCTATACGAGTATACTCTAAATCTCGCCTAAATCTCCTCTGTTTCGGGCTTTAGTTTTATACTTCCGTCTTGTGCAATTTGTTATGCATACGTCCCGTAACGACTTCCGTATGAAAAACTGAATAGATATTAACCTGAAATCGTCGAACCCAAAAACAAATAATGCTATGTCACCGGAAATAGACGCGTACCTTGCGTCAGTTCAGATTCCATCTCATTACATTCTTTTATGTGTTAATATGTCATTTTATATGCTGTCTGACGCCCACAAACATATGAGGTAACGAACAAGGTTTTTTTGTATGTATTTCCTTTGTCAGATTTTCTTTCCCTTCCTTACAAGTTCATATAACCTTCACTTTTCAAGATGCTCGGTTAAACTTTTTTTTGTTTAAAATGGGCGTCGAAAACTTCCTTTTTATTGTAGCATTTACATACTACAGAGACACAAGTGGCCTATTTATTCTAGATGTCGGGCCTGTACGGTTAACGACACATGGGCCTTGAGGTCGTTCCGCTGATTCATAGATGGCGCTTCACGTTTTCGTCAAAATTAATATTCTACTATATTTAATTATAAATAAAATCAAGATTCAAAAAGAAAAATTCTCCTTGTCTTTACAACAGTCCTTACGGTATATTTCTACTTTCTAGTAGGTTTCATATGATTATATGTAAATAATTTCTGAGTCGGTAATATCGATCTCCGTGGCTAACGTCAACGATCGGCCCTTTTTTTTGAGAAAGCATGGCGGCGGAAGGCAGGTCGTGTTAGGACAGCCCATCTAGTAATTAAGTTTGAAAGCCTCTACAACCTTTGCTAGGGATCAAATTATGTAGAAAGGGAGCTTACACCCTGGGCGTTTCAACAGTACCAACCTCTTGTATTTTTTTCCTCGGAGAACATCGTTTTAGATTGTTGGATTTTTTTTGTAAGTACAGGACTGGATTTTGACGCGTGCAATTAAATAGTTATTTATCCAATTTTTAGTACGTATTTCACCGCCTCATCTGTGACATGTTTTGGAATAGCGTATTCCTTTTCCAGGCTCTTATAGTCTGAGCAAAACCCTCTAAGTAGAGGTAAGTTATTTTTTTTGGGGTTAAATTAACTTAAAATGAAATTTTTTCTAGGGTTTTTACGCTTGATTGTAAAATCATAATTTTTGGTTTACAAATGGTACCGTTCAAGTGATGATGATTTTCCGTTTGAATCCAGAAACATAATTTTTGAATTACAATTGGTGCCGTTCGAGTGATGGAGTAGTTTTGTTTTTTCCATGGTTTCAACCTAGCCATTTCGACCAGAGCGCTGGCTTGTGTCTCTGAAGTATGAAGTAGGGCCCGTACCTAGGACAGAATATACTTTTTGTTGGAATTTCATCGCTGTCCACAGCTTGGAAGCATCGTTCCCGTGGACAACGGATAAGCTATATTGCGCTTAAGATTTAGTTTTTTTTGTACTTTTTTTTGGTATATTTTTAATTAATGTAAGGGGAACTTACATTAATTAAGGGGTGTGGTTGTCTCACAGCCTCACACCGTTTCACTTGCAACGTATTTTACACCATTTTATTTTTTCAGCGTTTCACTTTTACAAGGTATATAAACCTCATAGTGGGTACTTACATTTTTATAACATTTTATTTTGTGCCCTCGACAGTACCTGACACGCCCACACTTATTGCCTATTGCTAGCCGATGTAATTAGGTAACCATCAACGAAGGAGGTTCTCGGCTACCTCCTCCTATGTCTACTATAGTCTGTTTCTATACGATCTCAAAATTTAGCTAATTGTCGATTTTGAAAGTCGCTAGACGAGTCAAGATTGCCATGGAATTATGTCAAGACAGTTGAATGAATCACTTAATTTTCACTTAAGTAGAAAATTTATCTCACCTGTCAAACAAATAATTTAGACTTTTTGCTGCGAGCTAAGGTAATTCATTAATATAACTTCTAAAGAGATAGCCAGAACTAATTATAATAATTATATCCCAGATAGCCTCTGGGCTATTATGGTTATTATCGAGAACCAAACCACATTCATGCATTTTATATTTTTTGTTTGAAAATTGTATTTTTAAAAAGATTTATTTTACTTTACAGACGTCCAGCACTGGACGTTGTATTACTTGAAAATGAAGACTTAAGAGTAACTGAATGAGTACATAACTTGTAACTTCACTGACTAACATGGTACATTTCACATATACTTATAAGCTCGGTTTTGTCGACGCAAGCATAAGCGTTCTGTGAGTCAAACTGCTATGCTTGCGTTTCTCACAAAGCGTGGTTTCAAAGGAAGTTGTTATCTTTTGACGTATCGAATTACGTCTACTACTGATAGTCATATTACATTGTATATTTTTGCATATAACATGCATATTATTTTTGTCAGATGACCAGTAAGGACCATGGTATGTAATCCCCTTTGATCTTGACGTTGCTTTGTTGTGACACCCAGTGTATTAACAAATCCAAAAAACTGTTCACTATTGACATACATGGTGTGTAAATTGAGTAATGAGGCTGGCAACGTAGTGCCCGATCTAACAATACTGCGGACACAGGACCTGGAAAGGCGGTAGGTAAACATGTAATGCACTTTCAGTACAAATTTGAACTGTTTTCGTAAACCGTTTTTTTTTCTAGTGTGTTTTAAAAATGAGTGATTAATTTTGACCAACGGTGTGCTATCAGGTTTTGCTTCAGACTTGGACAGAGCGCAAGGGTTATTTTTGCAAAACTTCAACATGTTTACGGAGCCAGTGTTTATCCAAGAGCCCAGGTTTTTCGGTGGTTTAAGGCATTCCCAGAAGGAAGAGAGTCGATTGAAGATGAACCACGCAGCGGAAGGCCTTCATATTCAAGAACCGATGAAAATGTCGATAGAATATGGGATCGTATGCGTTCAAGTTTGTGCCTCCAGGCAAACAGTAAACCAACACTTTTACAGAGAGGTTCTTGAAAAAGGGTCATGTGTATGAGACCAAACATCAAGAACAACTGGATGCGCCTGGTCACACAGCCATTTCAGTGAACGAGTTTTTAGCCAGTAAAACATTCCTGTGGCTCCTCAGCCTCTTTGTTCGCCTGACTTAAGTCCTTGTGACTTTTTTCTCTTCCTGATATTGAAAAATCACCTCAAGGGACCTCATTTTGGGACCATAGAAAACAATCAAACGGCTGTAACCAACCAGCTGAAGGCTATTCCAGTATATGAGTTCCGGCACTGCTATGAGGAATGGAAGAACAGTCTCCAGCGCTGTGTGGCTTCCTAAGGAAGTCATTTTGAAGGAGACAATACTAAATTGTAATTCTATTTGAATAAAAAAAATAAAAAAACCAGTCTCATTACTTAACACGTTGACTGCGGGGCTGAAAATTCGTATGTTGGCGTTGACTGTGTTACATATCGCCGGGGTGCGGTAAATGTTTCTTAACTAGTGTGCGTTACATATCCTCGGAGATATGTAGTGCTTGTTTAATTTAAAGCCATCTCTGTAAGATGTGTTGAACAACTTCATGGTTGTTATGGTTGTTATGCTAAGAAAACTTTTAGAGGACAGCACAATTGATATTGGATTCACGTCGTACATATTGTGGCGAAAGCACCAGTAGCGTGCGTCGCCGCGCCGGCCGGTGCGTAAGCCTCGAGGACATTCCACAAGCGTCGAGCGTAAGCGAGCGGGCTCTGGATCGCGCTGGTGTAGTCTTCACCGTTCGAGAGGGTAACTTTGAATAAATAACCGGGACTCGGCTAGAGTCTCCAGTCTATGCTTAGAGATAAATTACGCTTGGTCGCGGTCTTCGTACAAAATATCGAATACAAATTGTATAAAATAAATTAGTGTAGTGTAAGTGTTTAATCCGTATTTGTACTTAGTTTAATAAATAGTGTTAGTTGACAGTGCGAGTTTAATTTTTAACACCTTACAAACCCGTAGTGCACAAAACGTTACAATATCTATCTCCGGGGACTAGAACCGCACACTGATGTGTTTTTAATCATAAAATTTAACAATAAAATTCAAGTTTCACATTGAAATTTATATTAAAAAGACAATATTGTATAAAATTGTATAAAAAGTAAAATTAATTGAAATAAGCAATATATAGAAGCTAAACTAAAAATATTTTATTCATATTTTTCATTGAAACACTGAAGACAATATCCCGGCTTGTTTGGATATTCGTCACAATAGCTTACTATACGTCGGACTTTTTTGTCTGCTTCCCGACTCGACATGGTTGTCCGTAATTTCTGATAACATCCAGTACATGTAGAATGCAGGCTTTCACGACTGTTGTCCAATGGTGAAGTTATTTCTTCCGGGTTTCGCCGCGGTCGTCTAAATTGACTTGACATTTCGCTGATCATACTGTCAGCTTCTTCAGAAGGTTTCTAAAGAAAGAAGGAAAGAAAGAAGGTTTCTAAAATCTTTAGAAACTTTCTGAAGAAGCTAACAGCATGATCAGCGAAACGTCAAGTCAATTTAGAAGACCGCGGGAAAACCCGGAAGAAATAACTTCACCATCCAGTACATGGGTTTCTCTTCTTTCTTCCAACTAAATTCTTTCTTCTTTCAACTAAATAGGCTCCGCTGCAGACTGTGCAGTTAAGTAGTATGGAAGCTGAGACTTCAATACAGGACGCCGCACAGTGGGTTAGAATCGGAAAATCCTGGCCAAAAATCGAAAAACAAAGTTCGTTACATTCTGTTTTAATTCATGTAGCTTTGTGAAGCAGGGTTTCCTACGTGTAATACTGAAACGACAGCTACCTAGGTTTTATACCTGCCGTTCTACTTCAGTCGGAAGTTGGCCACCTTCGAGTGCGTAACGGTACGAGGATCGGTCCCGAAATACTCAACGTTCGTGTGTTGTGAATTTTTGTTACCACAAGGTGTTTTTACGACTTAAAAAAATGGAGGCCACTAATATTATCTATGCATTGAAATTCAAATTTTTGTATTTCTTATTATGGAAAATAAATAACTCTGCGCTTATAATACAAACGCGCATGTTAAGGTAGCGAAACAAAAGTAGGAAAATAGTTTGTACCTACACCTACAGCGTTCTAACATTAATTCACAATTTAACATGTGGGAAATATTAGTGGAATAAGAAATTCATAAAAATTGGCTGCTTGAAACTGCTTATTTCAGTGAAAAATGCAAAAATAGAAAGGCGCATCCAATAGAACGTTCTCGGGGCAATTCTAACTGTACCTGCGTCAAAGCAGGTGTTCATCCCCGATACAATAGTAAGTCCCAACCAAGGGGGGAAATGTATATACCTGGTGTACACTATTGACCAGTGGAAGGAGAAATATAGGGTGTCAATGTTCCGTGAAATATATATTTTTTATTTTATACTAGTTAAACTAATCCAACTTAACTGAGGTTCTCTGCGATCAATTTTTAACACAAAATAATTTTAGTAACCTAATGTAACTTAACTGAAGACACTTTGCATGCAATTGTAGGTTCCAAAAAGTTTTGGCCCTCCATTTCTTCAGGGAGTTAGATTAAAATCGTATTAATGAAAAATATAAATAAACTTATTCGAATCAAAATAAGTAGCTTTTTAAGAAAATTTTACTTTCGGTTCTCCACCTGTTTTTTTCGGTAAGGAGATTTAGTTGAAATTATATAAGTATAAAATATCAATGCTCTAATTTTGATCATAATAAGTACCTTTTATCGCCAAAAAATGGTTACATGCCGTTGCTGCCGGTCCGCCATTTTGTTTCCCTTTCGAGGAGAGTATTAAATTGAAATCTTATTTACAGAAAATATGAATACTCTAATTTAGATTTTTAAAAGTTGCTTTTATAGCAAAAAGCAGTTACTTTCGGGCCGCCATTTTATTTTTTTTTTGAAATATAAAGTACAAATTTGAAATCAGCGACTCAAAAAACATTAAATTCGATATAGCTTGACAAATTTTCTACCTTTCTCGAGTTAAAGTAAATCCCGTATTAATCTTGTGCGATACTTATTAATCTCTAGGGATATGTATAAAAATTAATGCTGTGATTAAGTCTAGTAACCATAAGTATCCGAACACTATTTATAGCGTTAAAATCAGTTAAAAAATTACATTTTCACGGCTAAAGCACTTGCATGACATTTTGATATAATCGCTCCCATCTTCCATAGCAAAACTCCTACATATCGCCGGAGATATGTAACGGAGTCAACGTGTTATTTTACACACCTCGTATTTGTTTAACAAATTTTAATTAATTTCAATGCGCCTGATCATATTGATGCGTTAAATAAATACTAAATAACCGCAATATAAGGGACACCAACTCTTCATGAAATATGTGTGTTTGGATTTGAGTAATCTGCTTTTGGCGGGCGTACATCACATTTCTCATTGCGGTACACGTGTTGACCATTAAATAAAAAACTTTAATATTTATTACGTCGAACGAAGTGTCAGATATACATATATATTACATTCAGTGAGGGATGATCCTGTCATCCCTTCTCATAATCCCCTGCGATCTGGATTATTATTTATTTCGCGCAAGTTTTAACTCGAATCGTTATATCTCGGGACGGGGGAGGATTAAAAACGAAAATCAGTCGAGAGCTTCCGGGAGGAAGTCTGGCATTCATTATAGTCCGGGGGCTAGCGATGATCATTTTTTTCGTTTTTTGGCGATTTCTGTTAAGTATGTCTTGTGAGCTGATACAAAAAATCCATTCGCATTTTTTATATCAGCTCTAGTTTATAAGATAGGAAAAACACATTTTTACAAAAATATCAATTAATTTTGGGATTATACATCAAGAAATTGTCTTTTGAGGAATTTTCTTGAGTGAAACTGTCTTGGACAATCACGCATAAGTCCCCAACAATAATCGGCCATCATATGAATGTCCCATCTGCCTCGGTACCTTTTCTCCATTGTTTTTATAGCTTGATGGAAGGGTTCTCCTTGTTCTAATATCTCCTAAATTATGTTGAAAGTGGTGCACTTTTATGCTCATATTACAGCCTAAATTTTTAAAGTTAAGAAGCATTTCCAAGGAAGTTTTGAGCAACCGCTACAAAAGATGTCCATACTACTTTAACCTAGTCATTCTACTTTAGTCATATAAGCTTCAAAATTTGTATAGCTTTTAATTAATTGACTTATTTGAGGCCCATAAAAAAATTCCATTTCTCAGTAATCAATCCAGGACTAAAACATTGACCATTTCTGTCCAGAGCTTTAACAAATTGCTTCATGAGCCCCCCTAACTTTATGTGTAAAGATGGAAGAACGATTTTTTCTCGAGAAACCAAAGGCTGATTTATGACATTTCTTTCACCAACAAGAATATCTCTCACAGGCCAATTTTTTTGTGTCCAATGACTTGATTTGGCTCGATTATCCCAGAAACGAATCAAACAAGGGCATTTCGTATAACCACTCTGTTGACCCAACAAAAAATTAACTATCTTCAAGTCGACATAAATCGCCCAGTTATGTTATTAAATATTTTATTTTCTGTAAAATAACTGAAATTACCTCATATTCTTCTTTCATAGATGTAGAGTGGGCAAGTGGAATAGAAGCATGGTTATTGCCATTATGTAAAAAGGATTGCTTTGAGACGTCTTTTACAACTAGCAATAAAGATACGTCAAACACTTGCATGATAAGTCTTCAAGCCCATGAGTCAGCAAGCCGTTCACATTGTTACAATAAACCAAATTTTCATCAGAGGAAAATAATTGCAATAAGTTTCCTTCTCTTGTGCGATATGAAGTAATTCGTACACCAGATTCACCAGAGGAAAGGCAATTTTTTTCTTTTAATCTTGATGCTAGCAACTCAGCACGCCCTTTTGAAAGATCTAAGTCTCTGATAAGATCATTAAACTCACTTTGTGAAAATGTTTTAGGATTTGACGTTTCTCCACAGTATTCAAAATCATCATCTTCTTCAGAAACTTCCATTTGATCCTCCTCAGATTCCTGTACTGCCTGATGAAAAACTGGTAGTGGAACAGTGTCTGAATGAGGAATAATAGCTGAAGAAATATTGGGTTACTTCCACTTGTAGCGATTGTTTTTGTTGATGTCCAATACATTCGTCATACAAAAATAACAGTCGTCATGATGATTTTTTTGTTCTCGCCAAATCATTGGTACTCTAAACTGCAAAGATTTTCGCGTTCCTTTTTCCCATTGCCGCAAATGTTTAATGCACATTTTACAAACACTATGGCCCCATAATGTTTATCTTGGCTGCGAATTTCAATACCGAAGTAAGCAAAATACAAGCGAATTACAGTGTCAGTAATCCATTTTCGCTGATCTTGTCAATAATATGTATTTACCACAAATGTAACAAAACATATCAGGATCGTCAGCACAACATCTCTTCTTACTTGCCAAAATAAAATAAGATAAATTTTATAGGAGTTATTGCAAAATTGACTGTTTTCAAATAATACCGGAAAAGAATTAAAATGAGAATAGTAGGTAAACCAGAACCCTCAGCTGACATTAACTAACGGCAATATAGTTCATACTACCTACCTTACCGACCATAGATACAAACAGAGCTGCATCAAAAAACTTTTTTTTTGTAGGCCTGTGTTATCAACGTTTCCACATCCTGGAGTGGGTACTGGAACCTTCGGCGTAGAAACAAAAAACTGGACGTTTTCTACGAAACACCGAACTACTATACTTTTCTCCAAGCGCGTTTCGCCAACCAAGTTGGCATCTTCAGGAGAAGATTAAAACTAAATTCTAACCTACACACTTGCACTATTTATAGTAAATTTGTTGCCACGGTTCACTGAACCGTAACTGTCTTTGTTTATCAGAGCAAACAGTGGACTGGTGGGTATCTGACCATTGTCCTTATTCATACTACTGTTAGACTTAATGATTTCTAAACTTTCAAAAGCATCCAACTGTCTACTGTTTGTTACATTTCTAATTAATTTTAAATTATTTATGTCTATCCTATGGTTGTTGTCAAAAGCGTGCTGGGCACTTATCTTCGCAGTATTTGATATAAAAGCAAGTAGTTTAGATAATTTTGTTGGTTAATAATTAAGGAACCGTTTCCCTACCATAAAATTTACATATGAAATGGAACACAATGAACAGCTACCATTTTTAGATGTATTAGTTATTAGAAATAGTGAAAATAAGTTAGAGTTTGATGCATATAGGAAAGAAACCGCGACTCTTAGATATATTCCCAACGATTCACACAACCCTTTTCAACATAAAATGGCAAGTTTTAATTTTCTAATTCACCATTTGTTAATTTCCCCCTTAGTAAAGAAAGGTTTGAACATGAGAAACAATTAATTAAGAATATAGCTAAGAATAACGGTTACTCAGTCCATTTAATAGATAAGTTAATAAGGAAGCATACATTTAAGAGAACCCTGTACAATTCCGAATACAACAACTTTTCGTAGTTACACTACTGACAATTCGAAATTTGCTTCGTTACCATATGAACCTAAATTCACCCGCGGACTAGATATACGAAATAAGTTGTAAAGATTGTAATCAAAAGTATATTGGGCAAACAAAAGGATCTATTTTGACTAGATTTAAAGAACACATGGCTCATTTGAAATATGGCACACCGAAAAATATTGTGTTGCCCAGCACGCTTTTGACAGCAACCATAGGATAGACATAAATAATTTAAAATTAATTAGAAATGTAACAAACAGTAGACAGTTGGATGCTTTTGAAAGTTTAGAAATCATTAAGTGTAATAGTAGTATGAATAAGGACAATTGTCCGATACCCACCAGTCCACTGTTTGCTCTGATAAACAAAGACAGTTGGGGTTCGGTGAACCGTGGCAACACATTTAGTGCAGGTGTGTAGGTTAGAATTTAGTTTTAATCTTCTCCTGAAGATGCCAACTTGGTTGGCGAAACGCGCGTCGAGAAAAGTATAGTAGTTCGGTTTTTCTTGGAAAACGTCCAGTTTTTTTTAAAGTTTCCACAGTAGAATGAGAGTAAAGTCCGTTCACTGTCAATCGTCATCAGAAACTGTAGACTCAGGGTCTGCATCTTATTAGGTCTCATCTCTGACGACAAATAACAGGAGAGTCCCGACTTATTTCCTCGGCAGTACAATACAGCGGTGACATGGTGGACTGACCTTTAGTGTCTCTACCTGGGACTCGTCGTGGCTCTGACAAGGACAGGAACCACTGGATGACATACTAGATGTATGTATGTATGTCCGTTAACCCTTTAACCCAAGTGCACTGTCAAGAGACATGAACTTAGAGGCTCATATTACTGATAGAAAACATAAAGAAAAATTAAACAAAACCATGTATTCCCATGATTTCGAGGTCGCTCTTTCGAATGGAGTCGTTAAAATTTGCGAAAAAAGTGATGTAACCTTCAATTTTTAACAAAAACTATTAAAAAAAGCGATTTTTTTCAAGATTCTTTTTTTCTAATATCGCAATTTCAGCTATGTTATCGTCCTTTATACCACTCAAAAACAAATAGAAACGTGCACTCGAGACGTGTACTCGAAGGAAACGCAATGAGAATAATTTAATTGTCTCATTTTTGGGGTTACAATAACCAAATATGGCAAAATTCAAAGGGTGATATTTCTCGTTTTTTACCAGTTGCGAGATCATTGGCGCAAAAGAAGAATTTTGAAAAATTATTAGTCCTCTAGGGGTTTTCGGGGTCGCTGATCACGATCCTGTTGTCAGAATTTCAAAATTGAAGATGGCGGATCCAATATGGCCACCATCCCGAATCATATTTCAAATTTTTCGATTATCTTGTTTCAAACTTTGTAAACAAGGGGTGTTCGGGGTTAGCGACCCCGAAAACCAAAAATTCAGGATGGTAGATACGACATGGCGACCATTTCGAAATCCTGAATTTTGAAATTCTGACATCGGTATCGTGATTAGCCACCCTGAAAACCCATAGTTTACAAAGTTTGAGGCAAAATAATCGAAAAATTTGAAATTTGATTACGGATGGTGGCCATATTGGATCCGCCATATTGAATTTTGAAATTCTGACATCAGGATCGTGATCAGCGATCCCAAAAACCCCGAGAGTACTAATTATTTTTCAAAATTCTTCTTTTGCGTTAATGATCCCGCAACTGGTAAAAAACGAGAAATATCACCCTTTGAATTTTGCCATATCTAGTTATTGTAACCTCAAAAATGAGAAAATTAAATTGTTCTCATTGCGTTTCCTTCAAGTACACGTCTCGAGTGCACGTTTCTATTTGTTTTTGAGTGGTATAAAGGACGATAACATAGCTGAAATTGCGATATTAGAAAAAAGAATCTTGAAAAAAATCGCTTTTTTTAATAGTTTTTGTTAAAAATTGAAGTTTACATCACTTTTTTTTCGCAAATTTCAGCGATTCCATTCGAAATAGCTACCTCGAAAACATGAGAATACATGGTTTTAGTTATTTTTTCTTTATTTTTTATATTATCAGTAATACGATCATCTACGTTCATGGCTCTTGACAGTGCACCTGGTCGTTAAAGGGTTAAGTTAAAGTGAGAAATGTCAGTGAGAGATGACACTTTACACACAATTTAGCATAATGGATTTACCGTTAGTGATGTGCTCCGGTAACTACCTCTAGTGGTTGCTGAAACGTGTTTCAAAAACAATCGCGGATGTTTCTTGGCGAACCATCTTGGAATAAGTCAATAGACCTTATGAAACTGGGTAGAAACAAGCGGAGATGTATAGTAGGTCTGTTCACAGGACACTGCCCACTCATGCAACATCTCACCACAATTGGGATGAAAAATGATTCCGATTGCAGGAAATGTGGAGAGTAGGAAGAAACCCCCTTCCATATACAATGCGAATGCTCAGCACTGGCAGCTATTTGATGGCAGCTAATAGAACCAAAAGAAGTAACAGACGCTCCACTAGAAACTGTCCTTAAATTTCTTAAGGAAACAGGACTAATGGAAAGACTAGTTTATGGTGGCACAATAAGCATCGGCTTAAGGGCACAGGGTACCTACCCTATACGTAATTTTAATTGTAATTGTAATTATAAGATTTTTTGGGAAGTTGTCAATATGTGAATGAAGTTTTGGGTTCACGAAGAATTTTTGATCCTGAAAGTACTTTATCACGCTTTAACTTTCTACTTCTAGTCGGGGTGCTTATGGTTTCCAAGGAAATTCTCACAAACATTTTTGAAACTCGTCCAAGCTTTTTTTTTCCATACTCTTCAAGGTGAAAGATTAGGACAAAAGAGATTTTTTACTGTTGCCATGAAAATATCATTAGTCAGTCATTGCTGGCTCAATCAAAGATATTATTTCCACCTCTAAACATAAAATTTGGGCTCATAAAGCAGTTTGTCAAGTCTTCAGACAAAAGGGTAAGTGTTTTGAATATCTTGGGAAAAATACCCAAGAGTTTCTAAAGCTAAATTGAATGAGGATGTATTTGACGAACCACAAATAAGGCCTCTATTGAGAGACGAAAGATTCACTAAAAGAAAGTATGCAAAAGAAAGCTTGGACGAGGAAAGTATTTGTAGTGTACTCAATCATAATCTTCCTCGGAAAAGCCTGTTTACGAGGTGTTGCTATTAAATAACCGAACTGATGCTGCTACCAGCGCGCTGCGAGCTTGTCGCGACAAGTTTGAACAGGACTGTGTCTGGTGATACTTTCCCCACCCTGAGTTCGCTGAACAAGCCAGTTGGTCGCTCAGATTGACTGTAGCAGTCGTGTGAATTAGTCTACGGACCAGTAACGCGTCGAAACAATGTTAAGTGTTCAGGTGGAGCAATGGGTTAATCTCAAGTTTCTTGTTAAACTGGTGAAAATGTTTACAGAAGCTTATGCAATGTTAAAAGAAGTACAGGGGAATGAATGTTTATCCCGCACACAAGTTTTTGAATGGTTTAAGCGGTTTAAAGAGAGACGTGAAACGGCCGAAGACGATCCGCGCCCCGGACGGCCCTCAACGTCAAAAACTGACGAAAACATTGAAAAAATTGGTAAACAAATCCGCGAAGATCGTCGTCTAAGCATCCGAGGGCTTGCTGAAATAACAGGAATCGACAAAGAATGTATTCGCCAGATTTTGTATGAATCGTTGAATATGCGCAAATTTTGCGCAAAAATAGTGCCAAAACTCCTCACTCTCGAGCAAAAGGAATCAAGAATGAACATTTGCGCAGACATTCTAAACAACATGGACACTGATCCAGGCTTGTTAGACACGGTGACACTGAAGGGGACAAGATTCGAAAGTGTGGAAGGGGTTAAAGCAAAAGCGACGAGGTTCTGAAACAGCTGACACAAGCGGACTTCCGACACTGCTTTCAAAAACGGAAAAGTCGTATGCAGCGGTGTAGAGATCGCCAAGGGGAGTACATTGAAGGCGAAAAAGTTGCTACTATAATTGAGCCTGCTGCAACAACGATGCAGCTCCATTTTCAACGCGTAATGAGGTTAGCTGCTTATAATTTCGATGTAAACATTAGGCGTTATTTAACGCAAATTCCACACCTCTCAGCGCATGGAGTATACATACTGACATATGCTGAGCTGCGTCGAACTTGCGTTAAATAACGTCTAATATTTTTATCGAAATTATAATCAGCTAACCTCGTCACGCGTTGAAAATGGAGCTGCATCGTTTTTGCAGCAAGCTCCTCAATTGGTAACGAATAAAACGTGTTATGATAGGAGTTTGGTTATTTAATAGCCACACTTCGTATTAAATGTGTAGGTGTACCTTCTATCCAAAATCGCTCAAGTTTTTCGCCCACAAAAACAAAATGACACGGTCAATCGTCCTGGGGTTTTGAAATTTGGATTCGATGTATCCCAAACGTTTAGATTTCTCGGCCACCCCCCACCACTCGGTCTTACCTTGACATTCCTTAGTAACGGTTCTTTCTTCAAGGTCAAGGCCAAATTAAATATAACCTTGAAATTAATGTCAAGGTCAAATTCAAAAAATTTCAATATTTAATAGCCACACCTCGTATTATATGTGTATCCTTCTATCCAAAATCGCTCAAGTTTTTCGCCCATAAAAACAAAATAACACAATTAATCGTCCTGGGATTTTGAAATTTGGATTCGGCGTAAAAAAAGTAAATCAAATCCATACCTTTGGGTCCGCTGCACAGAACTTTTTTTTGTGTGGCTCTGTTCTAAACGGCGACCAAGAGGAAAACAAACATTTTCAATCGAACCTCTACACGAAAAAAGGTTGCCAGCTCCTGGACTAATGCGCCGAAGCCTTCCGTTAATTCGCGATATGAATTTCGTGACGGATGACAAAAGATACACTCTGTGTGGAAACGGTTAAAGCAAAAGCGACGGAGGTTCTGAAGCAGATGACAGAAGCGGACTTCCAGCAGTACTTTCAACAACGGAAAAGTCGTATGGAGCGGTGTAGAGATCGCCAAGGGGAGTATATTGAAGGCTAAAAAGTTGCTACTGTAATTGGTAACGAATACAAAGCTTTATGACAGCATTTCGGTTATTTAATATCCACACCTCGTATTACATCTGTAACCTTCTATCCAAAATCGCTCTAGTTTTTCGCCCACAAAAACAAAATGACACGGTCAATTGTCCTGGGGTTTTGAAATTTAGATTCGACGTAAAAAAAATATATCAAATCCGTAGCTTTGGGTCCGCCGCACAGAATTTTTTTTGTGTGGCTCTGTTCTAAACGGCGACCAAGAGGAAAACAGACATTTTCAATCGAATCTCTACACTAAAAAAGGTTGCCAGCTCCCGGACTAATGCGCCGAAGCTTTCCGTTGATTCGCGATATGAATTTCGTGACGGATGACAAAAGATACACTCTGTGTGGAAGCGGTTAAAGCAAAAGCGACGGAGGTTCTGAAGCAGATGACAGAAGCGGACTTCCAGCAGTACTTTCAACAACGGAAAAGTCGTATGGAGCGGTGTAGAGACCGCCAAGGGGAGTATATTGAAGGCTAAAAAGTTGCTACTGTAATTGGTAACGAATACAAAGCTTTATGACAGCATTTCGGTTATTTAATATCCACACCTCGTATTACATCTGTAACCTTCTATCCAAAATCGCTCTAGTTTTTCGCCCACAAAAACAAAATGACACAGTTAATCGTCCTGGGGTTTTGAAATTTAGATTTGACGTAAAAAATACATCAAATCCGTACCTTTGGGTCCGCTGCACAGAATTTTTTTGTGTGGCTCTGTTCTAAACGGCGACCAAGAGGAAAACAAACATTTTCAAACGAACCTCTACACGAAAAAAGGTTGCCAGCTCCTGGACTAATGCGCCGAAGCCTTCCGTTAATTCGCGATATGAATTTCGTGACGGATGACAAAAGATACACTCTGTGTGGAAGCGGTTAAAGCAAAAGCGACGGAGGTTCTGAAGCAGATGACAGAAGCGGACTTCCAGCAGTGCTTTCAACAACGGAAAAGTCGTATGGAGCGGTGTAGAGATCGCCAAGGGGAGTACATTGAAAGCGAAAAAGTTGCTACTGTAATTGGTAACGAATAAAAAGTTTTATGACAGCATTTCGGTTATTTAATATCCACACCTCGTATTACATGTGTATCCTTCTATCCAAAGTCGCTATAGTTTTTCGCCCACAAAAAAAAAAATAACACAGTTAATCGTCCTGGTATTTTGAAATTTGGATTCGGCGTAAAAAAGTTAATCAAATCCATACCTTTGGGTCCGCTGCACAGATTTTTTTTGTGTGGCTTTTTTCTAAACGGCGACCAAGAGTAAAATAAACATTTTTCAGTCGAATCTCTACACGAAACAAGGTTGCCAGCTCCCGGACTAATGCGCCGAAGCTTTCCGTTGATTCGCGATATGAATTTCGTGACGGATGATAAAAGATACACTGTGGAATCCGAGCGGAGGATGTCGTGGACGGGACGGGGAAGGCGGGTAATGAAAAACCGTCGCGGAGTCACTTTTGCGGGGCAAATAGATAAATTCCGGGACGTTGTTCGTCGAGGAACGCTTTCATTCCGATTTCCAGCCGAATAATTCTGTAGACGTTCATGGGTGGTTGTTTTTGGTAGATATTAATAACGACTATCCATATATTTTCCACAATTAACCTAAAATAAATGTCACGTGTCTTATATTGCCTTATACGTACGGTGTTTCTTAAGTAATTTGAAAAACTGAACGAAATAATGCCCCAAGTGATTTCATGGAGAAAAGTTCAAATAAACGATTTTCCTAGTGGCTTAATTTTTGAGATACAATGAGTTAATCTTTTATTTTTTTTTGTTTTTTTTTTTTTAGAAAATCTGGAGTAGACTAACATTTTCTTTTCATATTTCTGTCACTTGTACACTGTGACATAAGACATTTTTGACTATTAATTTTTTTTTTCCAACGCCAACATAATACACTAATGGAAAAAATTAAAGGGTCGAAACAATTTTCCGAATTTTTAGTGATTTTTCAGAATGTTGTTATCTCAGTTAAAAATGGTCTTATCGAGGTCTAAAAAAAATCATTTTGAAGCTTCAAGATTCTAGTTTTGAGATATTTCGGCAAACAATTTTTGGAGCTACATGTTTCGCGCAATTTTAGGAAGTAATGTGAGAAGAAAATTTTGCGATGTTTTTTGCTTTTTTTTCAAGTCCACGATCTTGAAAAATTTTTTTATAACTTTGCCATGACTTATTTTTATAACTTAGCTTTTTAAATCTCGATACGACCATTTGTTGCTGAGATATCGAACTTTAAATCAAAAAGGACCCTTTTGTCTTTGATCGACGATATCTCAGCAACCAACGGTAGCACAAAAAATCTAAGGGCAGTTCTGAAAACTGGAATAAACCCTCTACAAGGTTCTGCTGCGATTTTTGAAATTTCTTTTTATCGTTGACATGAATTTGAAAAAACAGGAAAAAACGGGTAATTGATGGTTTTTCAGAACATCAATGGCTGAAATTCAAATCTTCATGAAATGACTAATGTTGCGTGTGCCTTTTACAGTTCAATATACCCCCAAAAACCATGCAAAATTACATTACGATCTAAAGCACCGTTTTCTTGTTGCAAACGGTCAAACTCTTGAAAAAAATAAAGGGTCACGTTTTTTTGAGCTTAAACATGTCGTATTCATGGCTAAAGTGAAAAAAATTTTTTTCGAGCGTATTCACAATTTTTTCGCAAATACCGTTGAAATTTACAAAAAAAAAATTCGCTTTTTTTTCGAAAATTGAAAAAAAAAATTTTTTAAAGGTTTCCAAAACTTGAAAAAAAAATTGATTTTTCACTACCGTCGGCATTATCATTACCCAAAGCGGAACACGTGGAGGTTGCACGATCGGATTTACAATTTTTTTTCAAGCTCGTGGACTTGAAAAAAAAAGCAAAAAAAATTCGCAAAATTTTCTTCTCACACTACTGCCTAAAATTGTGCGAAACATGTAGCTCCAAAACTAGAAACTTGAAGCTTCAAAATGCTTTTTTTTAGACCTCGATAAGACCATATTTCACTGAGATATAGCATTCTGAAAAATCACTAAAAATTCGGAAATTTTTTTTGACCCTTTAATTTTTTCCATTAGTGTATAATTTCCTAATACTTTTAATGAAAAAAAATGTGTACACCTCTGTCCCTCTGGCGTCTCCCTTTTTAGACATTTTTTGAATCTTCATTTAGTGCTTAACAAAAAACGTCTAGAGACATTTTTTAATGTAGGATATGGTTTAGAAAACGCCATTTTAGTAATAATCGCACAAGCAAGATTCATAACACAGGCACACAAAAAAAGTCGAGTGCTAGAAGGCAGATCTATGTATCCAAATCTCAGAAAGTCTCGCAAACTTGATGAGATTTATGATTTTTCTAGCCCAACCCGGTCAATATCGTACAATAAACAAAGAAATGGCGTCATTGTTAATTAAGGCTTGCACAAAAATCCGATCGTTAATTACTCGAAAAGTTATTAACGGATCGAGCTGACTTTTGTTGTAACTCATTCATACTACAAATAACAGTCCCTCCAAGAAATTTCATGACCATAGTCGTCCTATATCCTTCGTACACGTGAATTCGATGTTGCTATTAAACTGGACTAACCGCTCTGTATATAAAACTTAATGTTACTTTGACAGGCCCATGACAATTATTTCTTTTACGAAACGTTTTATTAAAACAACACATATTTACATTTGACCGTATCGCAAGTTCGATTTTCCGTAACATTAGTGGAAAAAATGCGACATACGAGGTGGGTGAATTAAGTAATGAGAATGTTTTTCTTTTTTTTTTAATTTTTTTATTTGAATAGAATTACAATTAAGTATTGTCTCCTTCAAAATAACTTCCTTGGGAAGTCACACAGCGCCGGAGACGGTTCTTCCATTCCTCATAGCAGTGCTGCAACTTGTATACTGGAATAGCCTTCAACTGGTCGGTTACAGCCTTTTGAGTGTTTTCTATGGTCCCAAAATGACAACCTTTGAGGTGATTTTTCAATTTCGGGAAGAGAAAAGTCATAAGGACTCAGGACTCATAAAGTCAATCAGCCTGACTCAGTCAGTCAGGCGAATAAGGAGGCTGAAGAGCCACAGGTATATTTTTACAGTTGTTCTTGGTGTTTAGTCTCACACAAATCTCCCTTTTTCGGAGTTTTTCAAGAACGTCTCTGTAAAAGTGTTGATTTACAGTTTGGTCTGGAGGCACAAACTCTTTGTGGACAATTCCCTGGCTATCAAAAAAGCAAATCGCCATGCATTTGATCTTCGACTTGCTCATTCTTGTTTTTTTTTTTGGCCTTGGAGAGTTTGAAGTGTGCCATTCCATGCTTTGGCGCTTCTCCACACCCAAATCTCATCACCAGTAATGACACATCCCATAAAATGGATATCATTTTCAATCAATTCTAGAAAGTCAAGGCACCTTTCTCTTCTGACGTCCATTCTTTCCTGCGAAAGGTTTTTTGGAACCATTTTTGCGCAGATTTTTCACATCCCCAATTCATTAGTCAAAATCTGATGAAAAGTGGTGTAATGCAAATTTAACTCTGTCTTGATCATTCTTGACGTCAACCAGCTAGTTGAACGCACAAGATCCCGTATTCTATCGACATTTTCATCGGTTCTTGAAGACAAAGGCCTTCCGTTACGTGGTTCGTCTTCAATTGATTCTCTTTCTTTTCGTTGCGCTGTGTCCAAGTCTGAAGCAAAACCTGATAACACACCGTTGCTCAAAATTAATGTCACTCATCTTTAAAACGCACTAGAAATTAACAGTTTACGAAAACAATTACAAAGAACAAACAAATGACTCTAGCAAGTTCAAACTTGTACTGAAGGTGCATTACATGTTCACCTACCGCCCTTCCAAGTCCCGTCTTCACAGTGTTGCTAGATCGGGAGCTACGTTCCCAGTCTCATTACTTAATTTACACACCTCGTAACATGGCGTTTCCATCTCATTTGCATAAAATAATATTATACACATCCTAAATGATTAGATTATATTAGATAGATTATAAAAAAATCTAATAATAAAGCATTTTACCATATGATGCCACCTTCAGTAGGCACACTGTACCGAGTTTATAGGGTAGGAAAACGTTTGTGAATAATAAATAAAGTAAACGTGAGAATCCACGTTCTGGGCGGGGTTGAGACCCTAACATACTGAATTATGTAAAAGGAGATGAAGGAAATTTGCCACGTGTAAAATACGGTGTTTACTTCTTTAAATCCCAGCCAAAATGACAGAGACGAACAAAAAAATAAATAATACTTCTCCAGTATATAAGACTCATTGAAGGCACTCTTGTTAAACTATTTAATGAGAATTATTATTGGAGATTAAAGTTAGATATACGAGGTGTGTAAATTAAATAATGAGACTCTTGAGTGATTTTTTTTAATTTTTGTATTCGAATAGAATTACAATTCAGTATTGCCTCCTTCAAAATAACTTCCTTGGGAAGCCACCCCAGCGCTGGAGACGGTTCTTCCATTCCTCATAGCAGTGTTGGAACTCATATACTGGAGTAGCTTTCAGCTGGTCGGTTACAGCCGTTTGAATGTTTTCTATGGTCCCAAAATGACGTCCGTTGAGGTGATTTTTCTATCTTGGGAAGAGAAAAAAGTCACAAGGACTCAAGTCAGGCGAATAATGAGGCTGAGGAGTCACAGGAATGTTTTACTAGCTAAAAACTTGCTTACTGAAATGGCTATGTGACAGGCGCATTATCGTGATCAGGCGCATCCAGTTGTTCTTGATGTTTGATCTGACACGCATGACCTTTTTTCGAAGTTTTTCAAGAACCTCTCTGTAAAAGTGTTGATTTACTGTTTGGCCTGGAGGCACAAACTCTTCATGGACAATTGAGGAGCTTGCTGCAAGAACGATGCAGCTCCATTTTCAACGCGTGACGACGTTAGCTGCTTATAAATTCGATAAAAATATTAGACGTTATTTAACGCAAATTCGACGCAGCTCAGCATATGTCAGTATGTATACTCCATGCACTGTTATGTGTGGAATTTGCGTTAAATAACGCCTAATATTTTTTTCGAAATTATAAGCAGCTAACCTCGCCACGCGTTGAAAATGGAGCTGCATTGTTCTTGCAGCAGGGTCCTCAATTCCCTGGCTATCAAGAAAACAAATCAGCATGCATTTGATCTTCGACTTGCTCATTCTTGCTTTTTTGGGCCTTAGAGAGCTTGAACTGTGCCATTCCGTGCTTTGGCACTTGGTTTCGGGGTCGTACTCAAACACCCAAGTCTCATCACCAGCAATGACACGTTCCATAAAATGGGAATCATTTTCAATCGATTCCAAAAACTCAAGACACCTTTCTCTCCAGATGTCTTTGTTCTTGCGAAAGATTTTTTGAAACCATTTTTGCTCAGATTGTTTTTATCCCCAATTCGTTAGTCAAACTCTGATGAACAGTGGTGTGATTCAAATTTAACTCTTCTCCGATCATTCTGGTCGTCAACCGATGATCTGAACGCACAAGATCCAGTGTTTTATGAACATTTTCATCGGTTCAAGATGAAGGCCTTCCGCTGCGTGGTTCATCGAGCAATCGCAAATCGAACAATTGAAAATATATTGGGCATTTTCTAAAACGTACGGTGAAAAAGGTACGGATTAGAGATAAATCGAATTTGAGAAAAAAGTCGATGAGGTAATCGTCTACATAATAAATAAATCATCTACAACATTCCCCAGTTAACCATCTTTCTATTTCCAAAAATAACCGAGATACCAATGCATGAATAACCAATTTGGGACATACTATAGTGTCCCGTAAAGAAAAATGAAATTCTAACGTCACAAAAACGTATAGCCGTAATACAATATCCACAAAATTAGGCAGGAAAAAGATGGTCTCGTCTTTTTCACATCGCAGTGACGAGGCATCCGAAAAAGAAAGGGGCCAATAAAGAATCACTTCCCCGAGTCGCACTCGACCTATCCGCTACTTTTTCCGAGCACATCTAGCTGGAGATTTTCGCCTCGCAACTTGTACACAGATAAATCACATATTTAGCTTGACAAAACCGAAATTTAGAAGTTATCGTAATTAACAGAAATTAGATGTAAAAACATCGATATGTCATTCACACATCATACGAGCTTATTAACAACTTTGTGTTTTTAACACACTGATCTCAGGATGCCGACGAAGTTACCTGATTGCATGAACTGCGATATACGAGGTGTGGCTATTCAAATACCGAACTGCTGTCATAACACTTTTTATTTGTTACCAATTACAGTAGCAACTTCTTCGCCTTCAATGTACTCCCTTGGCGATTTTTACACCGCTCCATACGACTCTTCCATTGTTGAAAGCAGTGCTGGAAGTCCGCTTCTGTCAGTTGGTTCAGAACCTCCGTCGCTTTTGCTTTAACCGCTTCCACACTTTCGAATCTTGTCCCCTTCAGCGCCCATTTGACCTTGAGAAATAAAAAAAGTCACAGGGGGGTAAGGTCGGGCGAGTATGGTGGATATTCCAACATAATAATGCCGTATTTTGTAAAAAAACGCCTTCACAGACAAAGCAGAATTACCCGGTGCACTGTCTTGGTGAATCTTCCATGATTTGGTCTCCCACAAATCGGGTCTTCGTCTTCTCACACGCTCACGAAGGGTCGTCAGAACCTTGATGTAATAATGTTGACTGACCGTCTGACACTCAGGGACCCAGTGGACGTAAACAATGCCTCGAATGTCAAAAAAGAGGGTCATCATCGCTTTGAATTTGGATTTGCTCATCCTGGATTTTTTTTCCTTGGCGAGTTCGGGCTTTTCCAATGCATGGATTGGCGCTTTGTTTCGGAGTCGTAAGTAAAAAACCACGATTCATCACAAGTTATTACCGTGTCTAACAAGCCTGGATCAGTGTCAATGTTGTTTAGAATGTCAGCGAAAATGTTCATTCTTGATTCCTTTTGCTCGGGAGTGAGGAGCCATTTTTTTCGTAAACTTTGCGCATGTTGAACGATTCATGCAAAATCTGGCGAACACATTCTATATCGATTCCTATTGTTTAGTAAGTATTAAATTAGTAAGCCCTCGGATGCTTAGAGGACGATCTTCGCGGATTAATTTACCAATTTTTTCAATGTTTTCGTCCGTTTTTGAAGTTGAGGGCCGTCCGGGGCGCAGATCGTCTTCGATCGTTTCACGTCCCTCTTTAAACCGTTTAAGCCATTCAACTGGATAAACATTCATCCCCGTACACTTCTTTTAACATTGCATAAGCTTCTGTAAAAGTTTTCTCCAATTTAACAAGAAAATTGAGATTAACCCGTTGCTCTAGGTACTAGGAGGTGAGCGATTCGTCAATGGTGCTGGTGTTTAGTGAGCAACTGGCAACCAGTTTCGTGCGCAACTGGCTGGAAACACGGCGCCGTTCTTTTTAAGATATGGCATTAAAAAACTTCCAATCCGTTTTCAAAATTGCATAACATAAGCAGGCGATTACGTAGAAAAATAGTATGTATTTTCATGTTTGTACGAGATGTGTAAATTAAGTAATGATATATACAGGGTGAGTCAGAAATAATGGGACAAGACTAAACTAGAGATTACTAGACACCAAAATATTATGATTGAGCTCAACATGCCTTATACTAATGTCGCTGGTTTAAGAGATACGGCGTGTTCAAGGCTTAAATTTTATTCTGAAATTTCTCAATAATTGAGGACATTTTAATAGTATAAATCTGAAACTTGGTAACTTTATGTTTTTTGGTGTGAGAATTACGAATTTTAAGCTTATTTTGACGTTGCTCTTAGAGGGCGCTAGTTTCACCGTATTATTTATGTAAATTAAATCATTTTTTTTATCTACTGAGCCATGCATAAAACAAGTCGAAAATCTAAAAGAACGCTCAATTCTGCAGAGAAAAGGTCCTCTCTTTTTAGGTCATCTCTATCTGTAGGTTTTTAAGTTATTTGCATTTAAAAGGTTCAATGCATTTTTGTTGATTTAAACTTTGAACATGCTGTATCTCTTAAATCAGCGACGTTGGTATAAGGCATGTTGAGCTCAATCAAAATAATTTAATTATATGTAAATTTGACAAATGTTGACACAAGCCTACTTAGAAAAAAATATAGCAATATCAACGCCTGAAAAAAAAAAATCAACAAAATACATTGACACTTTTAAAGCAAATAACTTAAATCCCGATAGATTTAGACGACCTAAACAAGGGTACCTTTTCTCTGTAGAATGACTCTGTAGAATTGAATCGACTTGTTTTACGCTTGACTCAACAGATAAAAAAATATGTTTTAATTTACCAAAATAGTACGGTGAAACTAGCGCCTTCTAGGAGCAACGTCAAAATAAGCTTAACATTCGTAATTTTCACACCAAAAAACATAAAACTACCAATTTTCAGATTTGTACTATCAAAACTTTCTTAATTACTAAGAAATTTCAGAATAATCTTTGAACACGCTGTATATCTTACCTGTAAACTAGCGACATTGGTATAAGGCATGTTGAGCTCAATTATAATATTTTGGTGTCTAGTATCTCCAGTTGAGTCCCAATCTTTCTGACTCACCTTGTATATATATATATTTAATACATTTAGTCGAATAGAATTACAATTCAGTATTGTCTCCTTCAAAATAACTTCCTTGGGAAGCCACACAGCGTTGGAGTCAGTTCTCATAGCAGTGCTGTAAATCATATACTGGAATGGCCTTCAGCTGCTCGGTTACAGCCGTTTGAATATTTTCTATGGTCCCAAAATAACGTCCTTTCAGGCGATTTTTCAATCTCGAGAAGAGAAAAATGTCACAAGGACTCAAGTCAGGCAAATAAGGAGGCTGAGGAGACACAGGGATGTTTTATTTGCTAAAAACCCGTTTACTGAAATGGCTGTGTGACAAGGCGCATCCAGTTGTTCTTGATGTTTAGTCTCATACGCATGACCCTTTTTCAAAGCTTTCCAAGAACCTCTCTGTAAAAGTGTTGATTTACTGCTTGGCCTGGAAGCCAACTCTTTGTGGACAATCCCCTGGCTATCGAAAAAGCAAATCAGCATGCATTTGATCTTCGACTTGCTCATTCTTGCTTTTTAGAGTCTTGTAGAGTTTGAAGTGTGCCATACCATGCTTTGGCGCTTGGTTTCGGGTCTCATCACCATCGTCTCATCACCAGTGAAATGTTTCATAAAATGGGGATCATTTTCAATTGATCCCAAAAAGTCGACACCTTTCTCTCCTGATGTCATTTTGTTCCTACGAAAGATTTTTTGGAACCAATTTGGCGCAGATTGTTTTCATCCCCAATTCGTTAGTGAAAATCTGATGAACAGTGGTGTGATTCAAAGTTAACGCTTCCTTGATCATTCTTGTCGTCAACCGACTATCTGAACGCAGATCCTGTATTCTATTGTCATTTTCATCGGTTCTTGAAGATGAATGCCTTCAGATGTGTGATTCATCTTCAGTCGACATCTTCCTTCTGAGAATGCCTTAAACCACCTAAAAACCTGGTCTCTTGAAAAAACATTGTCTCCGTAGGCGTGTTGAAGTTTTGCAAAAGAATCTGTTGCGCTGTATCCAAGTCTGAAGCAAAATCTGATAGCACACCGTTACTCAAAATTATTGTCACTCATTTTTAAAACGCAC
This sequence comes from Aromia moschata, assembly GCA_029963805.1. Classification (NCBI taxonomy): domain Eukaryota; kingdom Metazoa; phylum Arthropoda; class Insecta; order Coleoptera; family Cerambycidae; genus Aromia; species Aromia moschata. The sequence goes on along the minus strand of JAPWTK010000822.1, from coordinate 15,483 downwards.
GGCACAAAGATGGCACAAACAAATGACTCTAACAAGTTCAAACTTGTACTGAAGGTGCATTACATGTTAACCTTCCGCCCTTCCAAGTCCCGTCTCCGCAGTGTTGCTAGATCTGGCGCTACGTTGCCAGTCTCATTACTTAATTTACACATCTCGTATATTTTACCAATAAATTTAAAAATGATAATTCCGGTTCATATTTGACTCACCCCGGTATACAAAAGTAAAAAGAAATCCATACAATCAGTTTTGAAACGTCCACATTTTTGTCAAGCTAAATGTGTGACTTTTTCCATGTGTGCGGCGCACACATTATTACCATATGCCGCCGCACAGTGGGTTAGAATCGGAAAATCCTGGAAAAAATCGAGAAAGGTAGAAAATTTGTCAAACTATATCGAATTTAATTTTTTTTGGGGTGCTGATTTCAAATTTCTACTTTATATTTCAAAAAAACAAAATGGCGTCCAAAAAGTAACCTCTTTTTTGCGATAAAAGCAACTTTTAAAAATCCAAATTAGAGTATTCATATTTTCTGTAAATAAGATTTCAATTTAATACTCTCCTCGAAAGGAAAACAAAATGGCGGACCAGCAGTAACCGCATGTAACCATTTTTTCGCGATAAGAGGTACTAATTATGATCAAAATTAGAGCATTGATATTTTCTGCTTATATAATTTCAACTAAATATTACCGAAAAAAAAAACACAGGTGGAGAACCGGAAGTAAAATTTTCTTAAAAAGCTACATATTTTGATTCGAATAAGATTATTTATATTTTTTCATTAATAAGATTTTAATCTAACTCCCTGAAGAAATGGAGGGTCAAAAATAAGAACTTTTTGGAACCTACAATTGCACGCAACATGTCAGTTAAGTTACATTAGGTTACTAAAATAATTTTGTGTTAAAAATTGATCGTAGAGAACCTCAGTTAAGTTAGATTAGTTAGTTATCTAGTATAACATAAAATATATATATTTCACGGAACATTGAGACCCTATATTTCTCCTTCCACTGGTCAATAGTGTACACCAGGTATATACATTTCCCCCCTTGGTTTGACGCTTTGACGCAGCTACATTTAGAATTGTACCGATAACGCTCTATTGGACGCGTCTTTCTATTTTTGCATTTTTCACTGAAATAAGCAGTTTCATGCAGCCAATTTTTATGAATTTCTTATTCCACTAATATTTCCCACATGTTCAATTGTGAATTAGTGTTAGAACTCTGTAGATACAAACTATTTTCCTACTTTTCAATGCATAGATAATATTTTACACCCCTTTAAGAGTAGCCTCCATTTTTTTAAGTCGGAAATACACCTTGTGGTAACAAAAATTCACAACACACGAACGGTGAGTATTTCGGGACCGATTCTCGTACCGTTAGGCACTCGAAGGTGGCCAACTTCCGACCGAAGTAGAACGGCAGGTATAAAACCTAGGTAGCTGTCTTTTCAGTATTACACGCAGGAAGCCCTGCTTCACAAAGCTACATGAATTAAAACAGAATATAACGAACTTGGTTTTTCGATTTTTGGCCAGGATTTTCCGATTCTAACCCACTGTGCGGCGCACAAATTATTATGCCGCCGCTCCACGTCGTCGTTCAGTTATTTTATTTTATTTTCGGGCGGCGGAATGCGCCGCATAACTCACAGTAGCGAACCGAGCGCGGGGCGGAGATGAAAAAGTATCCCGCTGTCCGGAGCACACACGCGGGTTTTGCTCGCGAGGGTTCCGGCCGCGTAATTCGCAGAGAGGGGCATTAACGAGTCCCAAATCGAGTTAATCTCCCGTTTAACCGCGGGAACGTTTCCCTCCCGGGACACTTAGAAAAACGTGCAAAACGCCCAATAACGAATACATTACAGAGTGAAAGTATACAGTGTGGAGAAAAAGTTTGGAACACTGGAAATATCTCGCAAAATATACAGGATGTCCCCGGATTGAGTTACTTATAGGTGAAATGGACAAAAAATTTAATTTTTCGACAAAACGTTCTTCAGAAATTCTTCATAAAAGTTTTGCTTGTCTTGAAATATCCAGAAAGTTTGTTGTTTGTTCAATTTAACATACAGAGTGTTCAAAAATAGCAAAAAATTAAATAATAACGAAGAGTAAAGTACCTTAAATATTAGTGCTATGTAAAAAAGTTGTTAAGAAAAATTGTTTGCAATTAAATTTAATACTCAAATATGAAAGCATGGCCTACTAGTCAATATTAAGTATTTTGAAGAGGTTCCGCAATTTTTATCATTGTTATACGTTTGAAATATAGCCATTTTCCTTAAAAAAAATTATGTTTACTAAAGGCGCAGACATAATCAGAAATCATAAATACCAAAAATATTATTTAAACATTTATTTTGAGGAAACAGCACGTCCGGATAATCATTTAGTCAATCAACACTGTAGTTAATAGGTTGTCTTTACACTATTTCTTCTCAAAGTCCCTAATTAGAATATTTGAAATTCCAGTAAGCCATCAATAAGGCGATTGTCATTGTTTGACATTGTGTTTGACAAAGCGCTTGAAATTTCGATTATTGATTTTTAATTCCAAATAATGCTTACTTTACAACATAAAATTTATCTTATTAAATGTTATGGTATCGGTAGTATTCAAAGTTTGAAAAAGTTAGTACGAAAATTTGATTTAATTAGTGATGTAAAATGCGGAAAAAAATAAAAAAAGGTCCATGATGGCGATGATGCAGCCACTTTTCTTAATTCTAGTTTTAAATTCAGTCGAAGAAAATCCAAAACTATCACTAAGAAAGAGATCTGCACAAACTGATATTAGCAAGACACACATTCAAAAGATTTTGGCCGACAATCAGTTTAAAGCTTCTGTTTAGAAATAGGAGCGATGCTTACTGTAGATATGCATTTTCACAAGAGTAGGTATATTTTTTTTCCGATAAAAGCACTTTTTCTACGAAGGGAGTGGTATCGTCACAGAATTGTCTTTTTGGGCACAAGAAAATCCGTCTTTTTCAGTTACTTCCAGAAGTCAAAATTTCAAAAAAGTGAATGATTGGTGTGCAATTACTTTCAATCGAATAATTGGTCCGTATTTTTTTTAAAGAAAATTTAAATTAAAATTCATACTTGGAGATGCTAAACACATTTTCTGGCCAGAATTAGACGAAGAGAATTTAGAATATATAAAAAAAGCTTATTTACAACAGGACGGATGCCCCGCCCATTCAACAATTCAGGTCCGCAGTTGGCTTAACAAACAATTTGGAGAGAAGTTGATCGGAAGATATGGACTTATTTGTTGGCCAGCTAGGTCCCGTGACTTGTCGTCACTTGACTTTTTCCTTTGGGGATTTTTGAAAGAAATAGTTTGTAGACAGCCGATAGAACACAATATTGATTTACTCAAGACTCGGATCATTCAAGCAGTGACCCAAGTAAATCAAGAAATGATCCACTCAACATACACATCTTTTAGTACGAGACTGGAGAGGTGTGTTGAACTTGAAGGCCTGCATGTAAAATAGTTATGGTGCGTGAATAATAATTATTATGGAAACAAAAGGACATCAGGAGAGAAAGGTGTCTTGACTTTTTGAAATCGATTAAAAACGTCCAATTTGAAATGAAATCCCCATTTTATGGAACGAGTCATTACTAGTGATTAGACTTGGGTGTTTGAGTACGACCCGGAAATCAAGCGCCAAGTCATGGAATAGCACACTTCAAGCTCTCCAAGACCCAAAAAACCAAGAATGAGCAAGTCGAAGATCAAATGCATGCTGATTTGCTTTTTTGATAACCATGGAATTGTCCACAAAGAGTTTGTGCCTCCAGGCCAAACAGTAAATCAACACTTTTCCAGAGAGGTTCTTGAAAAAGGGTCAAGCGTGTGAGACCAAACATCAAGAACAACTGGATGTTGCATCATGACAATGCGCCTTGTCACACAGCCATTTCAGTAAACCAGTTGTTAGCCAATATAATCATTTATGTGGCTCCTCAGCCTCCTTATTCGCCTGACTTGCATCCTTGTGACTTTTTTCTCTTCCCGAGATTGCAAAATCACTCTCATTACTTAATTTACATACCACGTGTTAGTGATACTGTCTATACCCGAGACCTGATCTCACCGACTTCTCTTTCAATTCCTCTGCATGCATTTGAAGGCGCTGCTACAACAGAAGCTAAAACGTTAACCTCGTCGGTTTCGCGATTTTCCTTATTACACGATTTTGGTCGGAGTTTTATAAAGGCTCCATACTCCAATAAATTTGTTTTTATTCAATAAAAGATGTCGACAAAAGGCCGTCTTCTTTCAGGATATCGACATTGTATATAAATTGAATGATAATCTCATAAAGGATTAATACCGAATTTGAAATGTTACTACCTCTTGAAATACAATTTGCAAGCCTCACGCGAGTTCTCATTGCTGTATATGAAGAAAACTAACACATTGTGGCGAAAACACCAGTAGTATGCATCGCCGCCTGGTTAGCAGTACAGCAAAACAAGGGTTACTTACCGACACGTCACCGCGATGCGTAAGCCTCCAGGACATTCCGGAAATGTCGACCTCTTTCGAGAAGGAATGATGGAATATGCCAGCGCCAGCCAACCAGGTATACATACAGTAAGCAACACCCTAATGCGTACATAGTCGAATGAAGGGCAATTGATAACAAAGCCACACACAAAAAATAATAAAGTTTCTGAGCTGGGGGTCTCACTATGTGTACCAGTGGCGGTGCGTGATATTTCAGTTAGCCATATCTTGAAAACGACGCATGGGACCCACTTCACTTTTTAGGTGATGACTATACACCTCTTACAGAAAGGATTTATAGTGAAAAAATCGTCAGCAAAGTTTGCGAAAAAATTTTCAAAAACACTGGAGCACTCCCTGGGTTCTCAGTAACGCTCTGTGGGATATTTGCAGTATATTTTTTTTCATAATCTAGAAACAAATATAAGGAGACGTTTTTCGATTTGTTGCAAAATATTTTTTTTTTCAAAAAGTTATGGCCATTTTAATTTTAATTTTATAGGAACATTTTGTTTCCCAAAATTAAAATGGCCATAACTTTTTGAAACAAAAATATTTTGTTTTGTTTTGAAATTTAAAAAATACCATCGTATTCTACGGGAAATTTTATACGTTAGATTCGTAATCAGCGACCCCAAAAACCTTGGAATATATTATTCACTTGCCATTTACTATCTCACAGGATGAGAAAATACGCTAAAACCACGTTTTTTCACATTTGGGCCGTGTTTTGGGCCAGTTCCTGGTCGACGCCCATTATGAATTAAAAATTAATCGAAAGCACAAAAAAAACGAAAGAAATTAAAAAAAAATGAAAAAAAAAATAGTGTCATACTTTTCGAAATTTCGATTTTAAACTTTCAATCCTCAAAATAAGGGTGTAAACTACCCCCAATAATTTTGAAAATATTTTTATCGTATTCTACGCAAAAAAGCACATCGAAAACCACTGCAACCTTCTTTTTCATTTTTTTCATTTTTTTTTTTGAGAAAGATTGAAATTTTAAAGTCGAAACGAAAATTTGTATTTTCTCACCCTCACCATCCCTCTCCTTGTGGCTCAAAAAAATCTAAAATTTTAGGGAAGTTAGTTTTTTAGCAAGTACTATCGATTGTGATATGTTTCAAACAGAATTTTATTTTGACCTCACTTAGTTGGCGTGAAATGCCCCATATATACTTTCAGTCATCGTTAACACGCAAAGTAATATACAAGTGTTATTTAACAATACCTTTTGAAATATTACAAACAGCTAATACAAATTTGACAACCCCAAACAAAACCTTTTGTTTTCTTTAGCAACACTACGGCCTGCTTACAAAAATTGTATTTTTCATTTAAATTAGCAGTTTGCGAGCATATTTTACCAATACTGGTATACTTTTAAATGAATAAGAAAATATACAGGGTGTTCCATTTAAAAAAAAAATGTTTGCTTTATTCTGAGAAAATGGAAAATGGGAGACAATTATGCCAACAACTTGTAAACAGTAAACCTTGGTCACAAAAGGTGTTTTTATACAGTAAATAATCAAATACTACACATGAATAATAAATTAAAGCGGCAACTTGAATATAAAACACTTTAAAAGCAATGTAAAAACAAACGGCTAAAGACCCAATCATTAGTTCGAAATTTTTCCGCACTGGCGCTGGCATCTTAGGCAACTTACATTCTGACGTCTATAGTGGCAAAAAATCATGCAAAATATTTGCGACATATTTTTTTGTCATAATTAATGAGTAAGTATAATTTTTTTTATACTTATGATTTTTGCAAAAAAATTGTTATTTTATTTTGCGTAAAGATACAACTATTGAAAATCTCACGGACAAAATGTTGGGATGAACAGGAACAGGAACTTTTACAGATCTCAAAATGACAAGAAAATCACAAGTATAGAAAGACTTTGTATTAACTCGGTGATTAAGAAAAAATATTTCACAAATATTTTGCGAGACGGTTCCAAGATCTGCCCGGAGGCAGTCATTTTTTGGAAAAAAAATTTGGGATTTTGGAAAGTTTTGCATGCAAGAGCATGTAAAATTCCCCCGGCCGCCACTGGTTGTCGTTATCCGACAAGTGCCGAAAATTGTACACACAGTAATGTTCCGATATTAACCTTCTCTAAGGATAAAATACTCCCAGTTTCAACGATAAACCCTTATTCTTCATTAAGGAAACTATGCCAAACTATAAAGCTACCCTATTCCGAATGCATAGAGATTCACGTCGCTAGCGAATAAACGTTTAGTCCAGTAGGCAAAGACTTTTATGTGTTCTTGAAAGATATAGGGCTAGACTTGCAAATGACTGCTGAAGTTGAAAAAGTGCTTTTTTTCACTATTTTTTTACTTCGAAAGTAGGGCGACTATGATCATGAAATTGATTCCCATTTTATGGAACGAGTCATTACTAGTGATGAGACTTGGGTGTTTGAGTACGACCCGGAAATCAGGCGCCAAAGCATGGAATGGCACACTTCAAGCTCTCCAAGACCCAAAAAAGCAAGAATGAGCAAGTCGAAGGATGGAATTAGAGGGACTGCTATTTGTAGTATGAAGTTACAAAAAAAAAAATCAGCTCGATCCGATTAATAACTTTTCGAGTAATTAACGATCGAATTTTTTTGCAAGCCTTAAATAACAATGACGCCATTTCTTTGTTCATTGTACGATATTGACCGGGTTGGGCTAGAAAAATCATAAATCTCTTCAAGTTTGCGTTTTTGATATTTTGAAAATATTAATTTGGCCAGTTTTATAACGTTTTCTACGCGACTACCTTTTTTGAGGCGACGTATATATTGTTTTAGCGTTGCCGCTTCGAAATTTTCGGAATTGTGACTATAATATCTTGAAAGTACGCTTCAAGACGCATATTTAAAAAAAATGGGCGTCAAGATATTATAGTCACAGTTCCGATAATTTCGAAGGAGCAACGCTAAAACAATATACCGTGTCTGTAAAGCCAACATCGGCCAGTTATGAAAAAGGACAAACAGAAGTGAGACGACATATAAGAAACAACCGCATACGCATCGAAGGTAGTGAAGGAATAAGACCGGCCCTCTCACCTGTGCTTGTTGTTAGAACGAGAAGTGTAGCGTTTGTCCTTTTTCACAACTGGCCGATGTCGGCTTTACACAAACTGTATACGTTGCGTCAAAAAAGGTAGTCGCGTAGAAAACGTTATAAAACTGGCCCAAATTAATATTTTTCAAAATCTCAAAAAGTCTCGCAAACTTGAAGAGGTTTATGATTTTTCTAGCCCAACCCGGTCAACATCGTACACTAAACAAAGAAGTGGCGTTATCGTTAATTAAGGCTTGCAAAAACATTCGATCGTTAATTACTCGAAAAGTTATTAACGGATGGAACTGAATTTTTTTTTAACTTCATACTATAACTGGCAGTTCCTCCAAGAAATTTCATGACCACAGTTACCCTACTTTCTAAGTAAAAAAATGGTTAAAAAAAAAAGCAATTTTTCAACTTCAGCAGTCATTTGCAAGTTAACAATAGCACTTGGAGACTTCGGGTTGGGCTTAAAATTTTGGAAATTCAATACGCTACAACTTCTTAAATGCATATATGCTATATAAAATATGCCAAGGAACGGAGATGTAAGCGGAAATGTGAAAAAATATGTTTTTTTGTTTTCACAAATCGTTAATTCAAAAGATTAGCAAACATTTTCAGCTCTACGAACCGCGCGCATTGTGTTCTACGCAAAAAAAATCATAGGAAACCATCAAAACTAGCCGTATATGTTTCAAGAATACTTTTTGATGATTTGAGCGCCCTGCCTACTGGACTAGTTATTTGCAGCTCGCTACAAGCCGCGACAGAGGTGCACCGGGGACTCCCAGAGCGCAGCACGATGTCGCGTCGCGGGCCGGCAGCCGATAAATTTCAAACTTGCAGGCGACGTAATGCATACATATATCTCAATTTTAGTATTTTGTATTTCCCGTGGTCCCTCCAAGAGCGAGGGAATTTCGTTTAAAACGATAAGCCGACGGCACGGAAATTATGTAGATGCATGCGGATGTGGCGGTGAGGGTGCAAGACGGAGCGTGAGCGAAATTATTTCTTTCGGATGCTGGTAGACCAGCGCATTTCCCTTTTATATTGCCGATTCGGAGATACATACTTGCCGGTTGGAAAGTCGACTCTGGAAGATATACAGGGTGATTCAAAAATGATGGGACCAACAATTAATGGCAGATATTACATCAAAAATAAACCGACACGTATTTTTTTATTTAGCTCTAAGGTCGTTCTTAATAGTACTGCAGCCCTCCGAAAGGGGGTGGTGCGAATACGTTTTTTCCAAATATTTTCAAAACCACTGACTCGTGGCTCAAATTTGGTACAGAAGTGCAATAAACAGTCCCAAACAATATGATGGGACCAACATTTGTCTACCCCATACATGGTGTTAACGGCAAGCAAGTCACTGCAACCTTATAACTTGTGAATCAAGTTTCTTCGCGTTTTATGCCCAGATTTTATAAGCTTTAGTTGGGACTTACAAGTTTTTTTCTTTTCAGGCGTCATTTTTCGCGACTACTAACGTTACCACACCTAAATACGGCTTCATCATGTAATAGTTAGTCTCTTAGTACGTTTATTTGATTAGCACGGTTATTGTATTATGACGTATTTTCTGTGAACTATCATTTTGTAATAATGTGGCCTGAATCCGACTCTGTCGCGACTGGCCGGAAGTCAAGTTACCATATTCACGTTAGTAGCATCTGCGCATGTTGAAAACGGGGATCCAAAATCACTTCGCCAAACGTTTGTCGTCGTTTAGTTAGTTTAGCAATATTGCAGATCGTTTTTTCAGGAGCATGTAGTGGCGTATGTGTTTTAGCTTATATACGTACGTAAAAGTATTAACAAATGACAAAAAAGAAATGTAGAAAAATTCAGAATGCACGTAAAGAACCACATAAATAGAGTAAAACTGAGAGCTTTATGTAGTTCACCACTCACCTTAAGTTGTACCGTCCCTCCCTGCGAATACGCAGAATGTTTTAAAAGTAAATAATAAATATTTCTTATCTTATTCAAATAATCAAAGCAATATAATTTTCATTATTACTTTGAATTTTGTTCCGCTCAGAATACTTTAGGATTATTCTCATTCTAAATACTGCTAGAATTTCTGGCATTTCCGGGAACGAGAAGCGATGCCCTTGAGAGACATCGCATCATCCTTTATCGACTAAAGCATCATCTTTATTTTGTATGGTGCGCAAATATTTAAATATTAGAACAGAACGAGGGGCGCTACGTTATTAAAATTTAGGAGAAATTTATACTCAAGTACAACGAACAACCGCACGCAATCCGTTATATTCGAGGTCAGTGGCGGCTCGTGGGTGTGTTACATGGGTGGGCACAGGGTGTGTCAGTAGGATTACTTATTAGCTACCTATGGCGCCGCAGGCGAAAATTTTTAAAATTTTCAAGGTCATGCGTTTTACTGACACTTCAGAATATCAATGAAAAATTCTTTTATACAAAAATATACTTTCACAAGAATAATTTTTGGGATTTGGTAGCTTTTTGAAATAATATTTAGTCACGAATATTGAGGGCTTAAATATATTAAAATAATGAGTGGCAACATGTGAAAAAAAATTTGATATAGGTATCTTACCGTTATTTGTAGAGGAAATCAGCTCGCCTGTCCTTATTGTTCACAAAAATGTTAATAGCCTCATAGCCCTAATAATAATTAATAGCCCTGTTAATAGCCAATAGCCCCTTTCATTAAAGTCCCGGATTTGTTTCACAAAATTTAATACAATTAATTATTTGGTTTAAAATATGTCTGTTTTTATCCACATTTTCATTGTGATGTCTTATATTTTCACGATAAACACTATCAAGCTGTTGCCTTATGTCTACCTTTCTCAACACAATAAAATCTAAGATGTTATGTAAATGTTTTTCATTGTAGCTAGCATGTTTCTTAGCTCGTTCATTTAAATGTTTTAAATCACTCACCCCTTCTTGAGTCCATGCACATTGGTTGCCACCCATCACTAAACAAATAAAACAAAACAGTTTGTTTCTTGGACACCCACATAACCCCTTAAATCTGTCGTCGACACTACTATTAAAATTTCGTGAATAATTTCGCGATTTTCCTACGTCTGTTTTGGAAATAATCAAATCGGGTATCGGCCTTCCTAACCGTTTAATTTCCGTTCGGATCTCGTATGTAATATCTTTATTAATCAATACAAAGTCCACTGAATTCATTTGAAACGTTTCACAATCAAAAACAGTAAAAACACACTTCTCAGCGAAGAAAATAAACAATAAAACTAAAAACGGTCACTCAACAAGTGTGACCCGTTCAGCTGATTTTCGAACGATTTAACGACGTCTGTCTGCTGCAATCGTCTCCAAATTTTACCAGTCACCGAAAAAGCCCGATTAAAAATGAGGGCTGGCAAACTGTGTGCCCTCTCCCACGCGCGCGAAATGCGAGGATTTCAGACTACGGTGGCTCGGTGCTCGATCGGTAGAATGTCATATATATGTGATAAAAATCATTATATGTTTTATAAAAGGAATAATAATTAGAATATGAATAGTTTGTCGTATACGATTAATTGATATTATTGTAACAGTAATTTATAGTAAATTAACACAAAATAAATATTTTCTATTGAAATTTGGGCTGGGCACGTGCCCCTGTGCCCTTTATCACCAGCCGCCACTGTTCGAGGCCATACATCAATCGAGATCGTCAAAGTGAAGCTCATTAGAAGTTACAAAATGTCTCCAATTGTGATAGGTGGCATGCATTTTTCAAATATTTCGAGATGATTCGATGAATTCTCAGTTTTTACACGGATTATTGCTCATATTTCATATGCTCGTCGTTCTAGCAACTTTTCAAATTTGTTTCTAAAGCCCTTCAGGTTAAACATTTTTTGGGTGTGATTCAGCACTCTTCTTCCTCTGCGTAAAATCTTAGTACCCACGGGTCAACCGCGCGTGCTATTTGCTGCGCCATCTACAGATAAGCGATCGAACTAATAATATCGTCGACGACATTCCACAAAAGGCTAATTGCGCAAAACATTCTGCACAAGTAAAAAAAATCCTTTTTTCAAACAGTACCAGTAATATGTTGATGGATATTTGAATCTAAATCTCTTCCACACTCTTGGCGTCTACGATATATATATCGACGATTGCAAGGAATACATAAAATGTGTGATCCATCTATTGTAAAATTATCGTATTTTTTAATCATTTTCAGTCTATTCACAAATGGCAACGACTGAGCCATTATTGCAAAAATCCACATAAAACCAGATAATCTGTAAATACACTACACGAACTCTAAAACAAATACACGGTGCAAAATACGTTCGTATACATGTTTATTAGTTAGTCACTCAGGATACATACAATTATTTTAAACTTGGCGTTCTACCGTTCGTCCGCTAGCATCGATCTAAATTCAACAACGATGGAATTATCGCTACGCTATATGGATAAATTGTACGGGTTATTTTTTATAATTTGACAAGTTATTACGAGGTTATTATTAAAATTAGAAAAACGTTCTTCAGACAAAAGTTATAGTTTTGCATAAATTTTTATAACACGATATGAGAAAAAAACAATTGAACATCACAAATCATAAAACTGAACCAAAGTTGTGTTTTTTTAAATAGAACACCCTATATATTATTGCAAATTCTAATTCCTCGAATTTTTCCCTTTTCAAAAATATGTAACATGTCTATGTTAGCTTCAGTAGGTCGCGACATATTTCTTCTAAAAATAAATGAATAACTTCAATTTTTTCCTATTCGCTAAACATTATTCTAGTTTTAAACAATTAGTAGTAAACATACATTATTGAAATATAGCTGAATACTGTTTAAATGACATTTGTTCTTCTTTTTTACTTTTCCTTCTTTTTTTTTCTGGTAGGTACAGTCTAATTACTATTTAAATAAAATATATCATCCTTCTGAAGCAGATATAGACATGTTATATATTTTTGAGAAGAGAAAAATTCAGGGAATCATAATATGCAATAATATGTAGGATGTTCCATTTAAAATAACAGACTTTTGGTTCAGTTTTATGGTTTCTGATGTTCAATTGTTTTTTCTCACATCGTGTTATAAAAATTTATGCAAAGCTCTATTACTTTTGTCTGAAGACCTTTTTTATAACTTTAATAATTAACTCGTAATAACTCGTCAATTTGTGGAAAGTTCGAAGTCTTTTTATTGATGTTTAAATGAAATATGACGCGACCCGTCACAGTAAAAATAAACATGTTATATATTTTTGAAAAGGGAAAAATTCTAGGAATCAGAATTTGCAATAATATATGGAGTTCGATTAAAAAAAAAAACACAACTTTGGTTCAGTTTTATGGTTTATGATGTTCAATTGTTTTTTCTCATATCATGTTATAACAATTTATGCAAAACTCTATAAACTTTTGTCTGAAGAACAATTTTCTAAAATCAATAATAAATTCACAATAACTTGTCAAATTACAAAAACTAACCCTATACACAGTATTTCCCGAACCCGCCACGAGCAAATCTCAGCGCGTGTTACCAGGCATGGCCAGTGGCGTACGTATGCATGGGCAAGAAATACACGCGTACATAGTTTACAAGGCGCTTAAAGAATACGGTTGTAGCACACTTTCCGGACCCTATATACAGGGTGATTCAGAATTATGGCGCAAAAAAGTAATCACAGATAGAGCTCTTAAAATAACGAGACACGTGTATTTTCGTTTTAGTCAATTTCGATTTTTAAGACCCGTACGGGCCCAAGTCAGATCATTGAAACAGTTTTTCGCATTTTTCTCGAAATGGGTGCATGATACGAAAAATAGACAAGAGAACATTTTTGGTGTAATGAATTCTGCATCAGAATAAAAAAAAAGAAATACATAAAAGATAATTGAATAAAAAAAATAGACGTGAAAAACTGCGATGTAGTGACTCTATGTAATAGATAATCTATAAAAAAAAATATTTTAAGGGTTCTATTAGAAAGGTTATTTTGAGACTACCCTCCAAGTTTAATTGAAATCGATCAAGAACTTATCGAGATATCTCAAAAAAAACGGTTTTCCCAACGTCCCATTTATGGGCCCGTACGGGCCTTAAAAATCGAAATTGACTAAAACAAAAATATACGTGTCTCTTTATTTTAAGACCTCTATCTGTGATTACTTTTTTGCACCATAATTCTGAATCACAGTGTATAAGTGTTCCAAATTTGGTGTTGATATCTTAACGCGTTCTCGAGTTATCGTGCCACAGGAAATGTTAATAGAAAGACATATTTTTTTTGTTACACTTAAAGTAAAATTGGAGATCATATGGAAAAATCCAATCCAAAACCGACACCGCCTGGTATACCTGTATTTACCTTGTTTTACTGACAAATCCGGTGGCACGTGCCTTACAGAGTCTTGCCTGTTATCGACGAGATTCAACAGATAAAAAACTGCTCGTTAGAAGTCCTCAAGTTCTCCGCGTTCACCGTCGTATTTATTAAACTTGGAACAAATCCTCAGCCGAACTTTGCCGAACTTCGGATCCGTCTTTAGTTTTCCTGACATGTAATTAATATTTTAGGTGGCTCGACTCATCTTCGATAAAGTTTTCGCCTTCGGTGACACGCTAACGCTTAAAAATAGCCGTCAACCAGTGGCGGCTCGTGGCCTCAATTATAGGTGGATGGGCGGACACTAAGTGGCGAATTAGAAATTTTTCTGTGTTAAAACAAGTATCGAAAGGTATCATAATATACAAAAAATCGTCCTCAAAGTATGCCGTGTAATTGATCCCGAATGTTTTGAATTAACACTTTTAGAACAGTTTAGTTTTAATCTTCTCCTGAAGATGACAACTTGGTTGGCGAAACGCGCGTCAAGAAAAGTGTAGTAGTTCGGTGTTTCGTGGAAAACGTCCAGTTTTTTTTTTACTTTTAGAACTGCTAAGTTGTGACATTTTTATTAATATGAAATTACTATACTTCATGTAAAATAAAAATTAATGCACTTCATCAAACACGCGTTTATGTTTTAGAGCGCACTGATGCCAGATTTTTATAAAATCATTCAGTATTTAGAAATAATTATGACCCGCATATGGATAAATTATTTTTATTCGTTTATTGTTAATTAACTTATTTTTTCAATATTACTCGTAAAAGGATATGAAATAATTTAAAAAAATCATATATTTTAAAAGACATTGGTTGGTGCATAATTATACACAAGTACAAAAAAAGCAGGAAAATTGGTAACAAAAGTTAGTAAAGGTGTTTTTATGAGAGGAAAAATTAGTAGAAAAAGGTACACTGAAGGAAAATTTTTTTAAAAAACATTTTTCTCACAAACACCACTCAAGTGCTGAAAGTCCGCTTCTGTCAACTGGTTCAGAACCTCCGTCGCTTCGCTTTAACCGCTTCCACACTTTCGAGTCTTGTCCCCTTCAGCGCCGATTTGACCTTGAGAAATAAAAAAAGTCACAAAAGGCAAGGTCCGGCGAGTATTGTGACTGTTCCAACACTGTAATGCCGTATTTTGCAAAAAACGCCTTCACAGACGAAGCAGAATGAGCCGGTGCATTGTCTTGGTGAATCTTCCATCATTTGGTCTTCCACAAATCGGGTCTTCGTCTTCTCACACGCTCATGAAGGGCAGTCAGAACCTCGATGTAATAATGTTGAATGACCGTCTGACCCATGTCAAAAAAGACGATCATCATCGCTTTGAATTTTGATTTGCTCATCCTGGCATTTTTTGGCTTGGCGAGTTCGGGCTCTTTCAATGCATGGATTGGCGCTTTGTTTCGGAGTCGTAAGTAAAAAACCACGATTCATCACAAGTAATCACCATGTCTAACAAGCCTG